>CBVK0100683442.1:0-11879 GCA_900067695.1 Picea abies
TTTTGTATTAGATCAGGACTTCTATTTTTTGGTTTAAAAAATGTTGCAATTTTAAACGTGGAAAAAGATGGGTTCTATTAGTTGCACCTCTTTCCAATTCTAGTATTGATTTTAATGTTTTTCTTGTAAGGGTATGGTTGTCAAGGGCACGGGTCTCAAAGATATTGCAATTCTCACCCTAAGAAAAAGGGTGGGGTGTCACTTTTTTATTATGAGGTTCATTTTAAGATTTTTGTTGCAACAATATAGATTGTTAATGCTATCCTTTCAAAGATGTTATAATTTTAACCCCAAAAAAGAAAAAGGGTGTTGTTGTTGGTGCCACTTTTCGATCTAGGGGTTGATTTTAAAGTTTTTGTTGGAAACATTATGAGGTCATTAAGGATCTGATTGCAAAATGTGATTATTTAAAACCACCCCACCCCCCCAAAAAAGGTGCTACTAGTAGCACCACTGTTGTAGAGTACTATTGTTCTTAGATTACTCTATCTTATTGATTTTCAAATTGAATTACTTTTGCAATGTGGGTTTTCACACTATCTACAACATCGTTGTTGCTAATTTAATTATTGTTTATTCTACAACTAAATTAGAACATATACAAATTAAACTAGCGCATAAAATCAACCATGTTGCATGGCTATCTAATTAACCAAGATAATTAACAGTGACACAATTTTGTTATTGAATAGACAATCATTGCAATTTAACAAGATTGATACCTCTTTCCATTGTTTGAGTTCATCCAAGAGTAATGTAGTCCAATCTCCCTCTTTTTTAGCTTTCCTAGAATGGAATTAACTTCCTTGCCAACTAAGAGCTTAGTTAGCTTCCTAGATCCAAGAAATATTTTTGTTTCATAGCCCACCATGCCCATGACTCCAAGAACAACAATGCACAATATGGCTCTAAGAAGATTGTCACGAGAAAATATTTCTTCCAAGAATTCTCCTATTTTTTAAATAGCTTCAACCACCTAGCATCCCTCAATGCTACCCCCTCCTCTATATTTATCAAATCCCCATACACATCTCCCCACCACCCTCATTACTAGGCCGTCAACCTTGCCTTCAAAATTTAAGGGAATATATGAATAAAAATAAGATAATAAATGCATTAAATAATAATAATAATAAACATAGAATGCAAAGTCTTCCTTCTCATTCTAACTCATTAATGCAAATTGATGTTTCCCCCCATATTTTATGGCAACCCACCATACCCATTAAGTTCATCATACCAAATAATAATCAAAGTCAATGAGAGTATTTGTTGCTACTAAATATTTATGTGTATGCAATATAAATTCCATAATCATTACATCATTAATTAAGTAATAAAAAACTTAGTTTGGTAATTAATACATCAAGTAATTGTATTAGTGTATGTGTGTAGGGTATGTATGCATAACTAGCATACACATATCTCACATGTATACTAATAATAAGCCATCACTGCCTCTATTGCATGATTGTAAATCAATTAAATGCATCATGCATTAATCTTTACTAACATAATGACAACAATTCAACACTCATTTATCATCACACCAAGATTACCATAAATGAATTAGAAAAGTGCATTTAAGCAAGATAATAAATCTAATCATGGTGGTCTATAGCAAAGGACGACACCACCAAATACCTATCAAGATCTTGACCAAACTCACAATCAACTCTAGACTACTTTCATTATCCACCTTTCATATCTTCCTTTGCTGCAATATTTGTAGCATCAACTATACTTACCTAAATCCATATATAAGCCTAAGGTAGAAGCATTGACTATATCGACCTAACTTTCCTAGCAAGAAATCGACAGTCACCATCACACATCTAGGGGATTGTGGTTAACACATCCCTCCCTTGACTCTAGGTTTTGGAGAATACATGGTGGGAAACACATCCACCCCTCCTAATAAAGATAGGGTTAACACCCTACATTGATCCATACTATGAAGCTATTGTTCTTAAATTCATATCATTGAACAACCACTATGGGCAATATTTGTATCTCAAAACCACACTTACCCATAGATCATAGTGATGTTTGAAATCATAAATTAAATCACAAGTAAAACTAATATTATACATTATATTCATGATTCCTACGACATCAAAATTTCTTCAGTACTATAATCATTTGGCTATTACATAGCTTTCCAACTTGTAGCTTAGCTCAATAATAACTCAAATTCATGTAGATATATAACAAATTTCATATGATAATCCATATTATGTATTAGTGTTCAAATAAGAAACACGTGTTTATTTACACAATGCCTTGCATTTGTTATACATTCACAACATAATTTTGAATTGGCATCCACATACTAAAATTCCATAGTTTAATTTTCATGTTTAAATAAATTACATAAAATATCATCATCGTGAACATATAATGGTAATAATCATATCCTACAATACTTAAATAGGTCCATATGTTCACATATCAAGTGTCTTGTTAGTTTTCCTCTTTTGAATAGATACTAAGAAAATAAAACATGAGGATAAGTTATAATATAGTTCTACCTAATGCCATATGTGAGGTGTTACATACACCCAACCTTCCTAAAACTTCATCTCGAAGCTATGGTAATTCAAAATATGAGGAAATTCATGACACAATTTCTTGGTCTCTTCCTTGATAGTAGTCCCTAGGGTATACTAGTCCCATTGGACCTTCACTTGAAAACATGTCGAGGCCATCTCTGTAGTATATGTATTAGCTTGGTTTGGAATGGCCTCTCATTGCCAACCTGAAAATTACTTTTATTTTATCTCATGTGATGTGTTTGCTACATACTAGTGTGAAACTAAAACATGCATTATATTATATTCCTTATGTAGGACCGGTGGTAATTGGATTCAATAAGTGATTAGTTTGATCCTCTCAAAGATGTCAAATGGTCTGATTGAACCACCAAATAGTTGAAAACCATTGCCAAATTTTATTACACTCTTTTGTATTATGATTCATAGGAAGACTTTGTCCCCTATGTCAACATTGTCATGGAAGAACTCCTACCCATAAGTCTCCCAATAAGTAAGAATACTTGTAGTTTCATTTCCAACACATAGATCGCTCCCTTCCCTTGACCAAATGCTTAGGATTTTCTAAAAGATAATCAAACTCATGCAAAAACCATGGAACTCGCCCTAACATGTCTGCATAGTTACTTCATACAATTCTATGTTTTGATAAGATTCATGCATTATTAATCATGTCATACTCTATCCTTACAAAGTGAAGTGTATGCCTTCACTTGAATTTATAAATGCAGTCATATATAATCATTATGATGCATATGATTGGACATTAAATTTAGGGTATCTACTCTATTACTCCCACTATTTGACCAATTAGTAGAGATAAGAACACTCACCCATATATAATTTCATTATATGTTAACTTGGGAAATGCACTACTGCACTTAAGGCATAGTCCCTATATAGCTCTTATTTAAGTTTGTTAAAAATCCCTACTTGATGTCAAGTCAAGATTCATATGACTCTTGGTTAGTGCGCTGGATCATTACTATATTAATTGCAATGACCCTTGATTAGTGGACTCCTTACTATGTCTCGACTCCATTTTATTATCTCTCATATTTTAGTTAAATCACTTACACACTTCTCTTATTGATTTATCCTTCTTAAGCTCCATATAGAAGTCTCATTTTTAGGTATAACCTATTTGTTTGACCACTAATTAGAACCTTGACTCCTCATTCCAAGATCTTGATTATTATAACCAATTATCCTTGACTTTGATATCACTATGGCTTGAGTGTTTTGATACATATTATCACTCATGAGATTGGCACACAAAATTTCCCCATTCTTAGGAACATTGACTAAGATATTACTAATCAATAACTATGTGTTGCGGTCATTTCATGGTTTCTTTGATTGTTTTTATCATTCTCATTCTCTTCTTAATTCATATAGATTAGATCTCAGTATAATAAATTTGTAATACTCTAGCAATAAGAGTATACAAAACACATACATGCTTAAAGAGCACCATGTCTACACATGGGTTAGTGAGCATCTCTAAATCAAGAATAAGTCTACTACTAGGGTTCATTCTATACTCTAGAAATACTTGTTTGTAATGTCTTCTTTTTTGGCAATTGTACTTTGTATGTCTCAAATTTATATCCTCCATACCTATATGATACTTACCAACTCTAGCCTCTATCCCTTTTAAGCTCATTCTTCTTACAATGAAAAAAGTTTAGTAATGGTGTAAACGTTCTCATCATTCATCATTAGACTTGTAAACTGGTTTCCATTTAGTGATAGGAAGACTCCCCCTCAAGTAAACACTATAGTTATTACATTGTATACGCATTTCTTCCAACAAATTTTAACTTAATCGCATGACCATCTTCACTTAAGGTGGTAGCAATAATAATTATTTTAGTCATGTACACCGATCACCATCATTCCTCAACAAAACAAGTCGACACATAATTGAACATAATTTCCGTCAACATCACACACAAATTTACTTAACAAATCGATGCATAATCGAGCATAAGTCTGGTCAACATCATGTTGGTTGGTAGAAATTAATCTATATACCCCTTCACATATCATGATACAATAAAAAATATTATCACGATATTTCACTTATTGTTTTGAACTCAAATTCTAGGTTCAAAAAATAGACTTATTTATAGTATCCCTTTAAATGCTTGTAAAAACACAAAACTACACATAAGCATTGTTACAATGCTACATTGCTATATTATTAGTATCGCTATACTAACTTGGATAATGATAAAATATAATCCACAATACTTATTGTGTCAATCTCAACACTATAACCTCTTTAGATAAGACTCTTTCCCACCCACACTTATGTAGAGAGGTAGACTAAACACATAATCTATGCTCATGAGCTAGGTAGGTTTCTACACATGCCATATCAAAATTTCTTAAGTTAGGTGATGTGGTGTTTTGGTGAACAATGGTAATTCATATTTTTCCATTCTCTATTTAGAGATTAAATATTGTGATTGAATCACAAATCCCATATATGGAAATAATTTTTATTTTTTTCCCTAAGTTTCTTATGTTTCTTAATGGTATTCTCCATGAACTTCAATCTCACATGTCATCCCCGTGATGAGGTAGCTTCACTTTTCAAGTGGTTGCACAATTTCGATAACTATTTAACCCAATAACATCAATCAAATTAAAACTTTAGTTCTGTTCACTACCAACATTTTCATAATTATTATTTTTTACTTTAACCCCATACTTGGACCCATAATCAAGTTAT
The DNA here is from genome assembly GCA_900067695.1 of Picea abies. Lineage (NCBI taxonomy): Eukaryota > Viridiplantae > Streptophyta > Pinopsida > Pinales > Pinaceae > Picea > Picea abies. The sequence continues at coordinate 5,293 of CBVK0100683442.1, forward strand.
TTGGTTCTTTCTTAGTGAACTTAGCCTAAAAGGGTAAAATGGGAGTGTCATTTTCATACCTTCCTCCTAACTTAAAGTATTTATGGAAATAGAAATAAACAAATAAATACAAGTTTAAACAATAATATTCAAGTGGAATAATGCTTGGACTTTCCTTCTTGAACTGTCACCACATCGTTACCGATGATGTACCAACCCAAAAATAAAACAATAGGAATTCAATCTTTGGATTTAACTTGGAACTTGATTTGGCCTTGGCAAGGCTCTCGATCTTGGGCATATGGTGATTGAAGGGCCCAAATTTTAAAACGAAGAGAACATTTTCATTTACGTACATAAAAGAAAAAAAAATATTTAAATGACAACAATGGACTAGAAATGATATGCGAGGGAAGATAGAGAATGATAAACCTTAATTTATCCATCGTGGAATTTTACATAGATGTTGATGACCACATAAACAACGTTAGAACAACCAAACATCGTGAGTCATGAGACCCCCACTGAATTGTAGTTTCTAAACAAGTGTTCTAATTGGAATTCTCAATTGCCTTAGCTATCAATTCAAACTTTTAGAAAGAAAGTTTATAGGGTGGAAATTGATTTCCATGAGACTCAGTCATATGTTTTTTACATGGGTTGGAACTTGGTATGCAATTTATACGTAGAGTTCTACATAAATTCTTAAATTACCAAAGAAGTTATAAAATTCAAATGGGTAATAAAGCATGGGTGAAGCAAGTGAAAGATGACAATGTGGTCTATGGGTTCCTCAACTATAACACGTTATTGTAGAATTTCTTTTACATTTACTTGGTAACATGTATTCCTTTTTAAATTAGATAGGTAAATTCTTTATGCTGATGGATGGATGTCAATCAATTAACTACACATTATTCATCAAAACAATTGTTAAACAAACTTTGTATCCTTGTTATCTAGTTTTGGTGAGACAATTAGGCTCAAATGAAATTGAGCTAAAATTTAAAACAACATGTTATTTTCATTTTCATGTTTGATTAGGGTTTGCGTTTTAAATGGTAGTTTCCTTTTTCATAGCCAAGCAAGACATTTACATCATGATTTGTTTAAACCACCACATCCTAGTTCTATTCTTACAACGTTGAAGGTATAGTTTGTTAATGGCCACCTCCCCTTCTATGGTGCAACCCTTTATCCTTGGGCATGGTTACTAGCAAGGCGATTACATCAGTAATAGAATTTAAGCTATTAACAATTATAACTATAGACATATATATGAATTATGTAATGTATACCTCATTTCACTGTATCTCCATGGGTGTGAAGTACTACAAATACATATCCTTAATCACTTTATGGTAATTTCTTTTGGTTGTTGACAATATTTAATGAGCATAGATAATTTCATTTAGAAAATTCTAAACATTCTACTTTTTGGAGTTTTTCTGGCAACCATCGTTGGAATCCGGTGATGTAATTGTTGGTGAAATTTCAATTTTCCATTATTTAAATTACATTTGTGAATGCATAAATGGATTCAACACCTTGAAAACCCCCTATTGCACCCATATTGTGCAATCTCAATAACTAATATATGCAATTCTAGCAATGATTCTAAATTTTTGGCCAAATTTTGGGCAAAACTAGTCAAAAAAATGTGCCCAAAAAAGGTTCAAAAAGTAGAATGTTTAGAATACTTTTTATTTTGTGACTATGTCCCCATCACTTTCTTGGAAAATTTGAGGCCTTTTTTACTATTAATTAAACTTTTAAAGTGTTTCATTGGCTGGCAGAAGATGTTGACAACACTATATATCATTCTTGTGTTTAGAAATTTCCACTTTAGATAGATCTCTATCACATTGCGAGGCCATTTGTGTTCATGAAGAAACATTTTAGTCATTAATTCTCCCACTAATCATTTCTTTGCACTCTTTCAATCATGGATGAACCTCTCTTATTAAACACGACCCTTGAAATCCATGGCTAGCCCCTTTTGGGTGAGGCCATGGCTGCCATAGCCAACCACTGCTTGGGTGTATCAATGGCTACCTTTTCCCTTGGGTTTCCTTCAAGTTTTGCAATGTCTTTAGACTTGGCTTAGACCTCAACTCCTTTGTGGGCTTGGATTTGGACTTGCTTATGGTATTGCTTATAAGATGAATGGTGATTTTGGTTGTAGATGCATGCACATATGGACATATGCTTTTCTTTGGACATATATAGTGTGGCTTGTTTTTGGGATCCCATGTGAGACTTGGACATAGGTTTCATTGTGTTTTGTGGCTTGGTTTGAGGGTAACATATGGTCATGGTTGTGGGCATGCTATTTTCACTAAATTTGAGTGTAGAAAGTATGGGCTCCTCTACACATAGCTTGTCCTGGCATGTTTTTTTATAGGATGTTTTCAACCTCACTTCGTCAAAATTAGAAATAATTTGGTAAAGGTGATTTACAAACTATGGAGTTTGGGAGAATGTGCACACAAAGTTCATGAGGAACTTGTTGAATAATAATTTTTCCAAATATAATTAAATAAGGATCAAACATTGGAGTCTTAATCTCCATGAGTATGTGGTTATTGTATTCAAGTGTAGTATTCAACTAGTGACCTTTTTATTGAGATCCATTTTGCAATATTTCACATTTGCTCCTCCACCATTTGGATGACCTCTGCAACATGGAGTCCATCGTAGAGTTGCTTGTTAGGATGTTTAGACACTTAGAAGTTAGTTAAGATCTACTTGGTCTAATGTGTCATTAGGAAAAAGTGTGTTTCTTAGTGTATTTCTTTAGTATGCATTTGTAGTTAGGAAATCCAACAGTCACGATATGTTCCTGACATAGAATGATCTGACGGTTCATATTCTCCTCTATCTTAATGATTACATTAATCCATGATTTAACACTTGATTGGTACATGATCTCTATTTAAAGAGCATGGGGGGTCATTTGCTGATGATCGATTGTGAGAAACTATCTTGTAAAATCTCTCTGTAATATTTTTCTTGTGCATTAATAAATTGCTCTAAGTGACCGCGTTGGCTAGGGTCGTGGATGTTTCCCCATAGGGGTTTTACCACATCAAAATATCAATGTAATGATATTTGATCTGGTTGTGTGAGTGTTTACTGAAGATGTTCGTCCTCTATTGGAATACCTATGTTGTTGAACATGGTATCAGAGCCTGTTTGGAGACCTGCTCCCGTTGTAGATCGAGATCGTGAAGCCGAGTTGCGTCATCTCTAGTTTCTTCCATTTCCATACATTTTTGGGCTGAGAGGACTGTTCCATGTGTCCAGAGCGCTCGTTTCAGTCAAAAACATTTTTTGTTTCACTAAAAAAGGTTTTTGATTGCCCAAGATAAAGATATTTCAGTCAGATCTGAAGGTATAAAACCTGAATACGCCCTTTTAAAAATTTTGCGAAGTATTATTTCAGTTTTATATTGTTTGTTTCCAAGTTTCTTCTCTTTTAGATCTATGTATGCTCTTTTCCCTGCGCCTTGTGCGATCTCGAAAAATCATAAACAAATAGGAAAATATGCATTTTCCTGGTAAGCTAATCGATATCTAACCCTTGTTGTCATCGAGAAGCGAAATTTTTTTCTTATGTGAAAAGACTTTTTTTTAGCACGCTCTCCAAGGATAATAACAACAACCCTCCTTCTAAACAATACAATATGTTTTGCTAGCTCACTTGGTTAAAAGTTTCATTATTAAGTAAGAGGTCTTGAGTTCAAGTCTTTGTTTTGTTACTTTTTTTGAAAAAGTTCATGCATCTATTGTAAAGTGTATTTCACTTCAAGTATAAAAGTGAATCACTATAAATAACTTTAATATTTTATTTTAAAGTTATTTATTTTGCATGCAACTTTCTTTTATAAAGTAACTTCATTGTAAAAGTGATCTCCGCTTCTTTTTATAAAAGTGGGTCACTTCATAAAACAATTTATTTGTAAAAGTGAGGTTATTTGAAGATGTATCACCACATGGACCAACTTCTACTTGCCATGTGGCTCTTTGGCTACCGTTTATGTTTTTTTTAAAGGGCATACTTTCACATCTGAAGTTCGTTTTCAATGCCATTTTTTTTTAAACCGCCTAATTTTTCGATATCTTTCCATCCAGATCATTAGTTTCAGTTTTTAAATCCATATTATCTGCATATTTAATATGGATTCTTCTATTGATCTTTTTCTTACCAACACCAACTACTTCCAATGGAAATCTCATATGGAGGATTTATTAAGAAGTAAAGGCTTGTACCAGATTACCTTGGGAAAGAAAAAAGAACCTACTATTGATGAAAAGAAAGTCAAATGGGATAATATGAATGACAAAACACGTGGATTGATCAAAATGTCCATCTCTCTTGATTTAGGGCTCCACCTTCACGAAATTGATGACCTCGATGAAGCTTGGGAAAAGCTAGAATCTGTGTTTGGTAAACAGAATATTATTCGAGCACATCAGTTAGAAAATAAGATATTGAATTTAAGTCCAAATGATTTTTCTTGCATTGAAGACTATCTATCTGAGTTGAAAACACTTAGAATTTTATGTGAAGAGTGTAACATAAAGCTGGAGGAAGAGCGTTGCATTTATATTATTCTTTCTAAGCTAGGTAGTGCATATACTGTGTTTGTATCTACCTTTTATGCCATGAGAAAGGCTCTAGAGAAATATTATCAAAAACCCACTCTTGAGTCCTTTTTTGATGCTTTGATTAGATAGAAAGATAAGCTTATACAAATTGGAGTGATCAACACTGCAAGTACCTCCAATAAAGCCTTAGTAGCCCAACAGAAAGATAAACCAAATAATCCCAAGAAGCAACATCCTCACCACAACAATAAGAAAAATAAGGGTCCCAAGCCTACTCAGACAACTTCAGCTCCTAATGGTGACAAAGGAGCAAAATCTAAAAATAAGAAGATTGACATACATTGCAACTTTTGTGGGAAAAATGGTCATGATGAGTCCAAATATATTTCAAGAAGATGACAACTTTAGAAACAACGATGAAGAAGCACAACATCAATATTGATTCTACTTCTTCTTCTTCTCATGGACATGCACTTTCTGTTTCTGGTTTCTCCTTCAGTGAAACTTCTACTTCTTCTTCTGATAAGTGTCTTATTGACTTTGGAGCATCTTATCATATGGATAAGGAGAAAGCCATATTTTCCACTCTAAATGAATGTAACACCAAGAAAATTTTTGTTGGTGATGATAGATCTCTTGTGTTGTAGGATATGGAATAGTTTAGGTAGATAATGGTAATTTCAATGATGTATTATGTGTTCCAAGTCTTTCCTGTAACCTTCTATTAGTATATCAAATCACTCATTTAGGTGAAGGTAAAATCGTAGAGTTTTCACCTCACCAAGTTGTAATCAAGTATCTCAAATATCCTCAGCATGTTCTTGCAACTAGAATTGTTGATGATATTACTAGGTTGTACAATTTTGACAACTTTGGGTCATCATCATTTCCATCAGTTTTTGTTTCTCATACCGATGACTTGAGAAAACTTTGGCATGCATAGTTTGGTCATCTAAACTATTGCTCATTGCAACAACTATGTAATCAAGAGATGGTGACTGGTCTTCCTCTTGTTTCATGCAAAGATGGTGTTTGTGCCAGTTGTGTTTTCAACAAACGTCATCGGGACAATTTTGACAAACGTGCCTCTTGGCACGCTTCGGGCCCTTTGCAACTTGTTCATAGTGACTTGTGGGTCCACTTTCTTCTCCTTATTTTTCTAGGTGCAAGTATTTCTTAAATTTCATTGATGACTTTTCTAGACGTACTTGGGTTTACTTCTTAAAACTTAAGAGTGAAGTTTTTGACAAGTTTTTGTCCTACAAGGCCCTTGTTGAAAAGTAATTTGGACATCAAATTCAATGGTTAAGAACATATAATGGAGATGAATATGTGAAAAATAATTTTACAAGTTACTACACTACACATGATCCGAAATTGGATTCAGAAGGCTGTCAGGGCCTGAAAAAAGCTCAAAAATGAAAGTGATCAGAATCCGACGAAACCAACACCATTGCGTCCATCTCGTCGTTCTGATTCTGGTGGTATAATTTTTATGTCAAACAGAGTCCGTATGCGAAAGTTATCGCATTCTGACCGAAAAGTCAAACAGGCAAAAAAATGTTGACTTGGCAGGACACGTGTCAGTCCGTACAGCTGACGTGGCAGGTCCGTACAGCTGACGTGGTGGGACCAGAATGCGACACATGGCAACATCATAGGATGACACGTGGCAGGCCGATTTGACATTTTTGGCACACACTTGGACCAATCCTGGAGTGACATGTGTCACCACTGGAAGGGTGACACGTGGCACAGATGACATCAGCGGATGATGTGGCAGTGCTGACTGGGCATACGACAGTTGACGTGGTGGCGGATGTGGATGAATCAGAGACTGACACGTGGCATTCAACGATTGGTTGAAAAGGTGCCATGTGGCCCAATCACGGGTTGCCACGTAGCACCCCGGATTTAGCTAATGAGGGCTATGTCAAAAGTTTTGGAGTCCGGGGGATTCGAACCCTGGACCTCCCCAACCGGCTACGTTTTTATAA
>CBVK0100683456.1:0-26164 GCA_900067695.1 Picea abies
AGGTGCCAATGCCACGGGAGGAGCGAATGGTTCAGGTGGACACCAGGGAGGTGGGGCCAATGGATCTAATGGATATCAGGGCGGAGCGAGTGCACACTCTTCACCTATCCGAGCCTATACATCATTTGGGAGGATTCCCTGACCTTTATATCCACATTTCCAGAGGGACAACCGTTGGGACAACTAGGGCATTCAAGAGGAAAACCAGGCCAGGGACATGCAATTCCACATGATCCATTTAGAGAGTACATGAGAGACTACTTGGCACTAGGACCAGAGTTCCACGCAGACATGAGTTTTCTAGACTACTATTCGATCAGGTATTAGAACAAGTCCTGAGAGGCACATAGGGGTAATGGGAAAAATCAAAACATGGATTTCATCAAGAAAGTTGGGAAGTTGAACATTCCTACTTTTGATGGATCATCACGATGCTCAGCTTAGGCATGGGTACATAAGCTTGACACATATTTGAAGCTTAAATTGATGACAGAGTCAAAAGCCATCAATTTTTCTACCTTGCAATTGGATGGGGAGGCCCACGAGTGGTGGTACCATGGGTTGGTGACCTTAGGNNNTGGGGAGGCCCACGAGTGGTGGTACCATGGGTTGGTGACCTTAGGTCACAACCACATTACTTCATACTTGGAGTTCAGTGAGAGGTTGATGGAGAGGCTTGACGAGAGATATCCAGAGCTCCATTTCAGGGGCCTTACATAGTCGAGACAGACAGGATAAGTCGAGGCCTTCATCACAGAGTTCCAATGGAAGATAATGGCCATATCCGATATATCGGAGCAAATATTGGTGATGATGTTCACCAAGGCATTGACCGAGCCATTGAGGGGCTGGGTTAAGGCTTTCAAGCCTCACACCCTACAGGAGACCATTGTGCATGTGAGAGACATGGGGTAATCAACGCTGAAACCCAAAACCTTTACCAAATCTGTTGTGCCACAGGAGGACCATGATAGGAAACTAATCCAGAGAGAGTGGAAGGGTAAGGAGAAGTTGGACGATGATACGAGGCATGATCTTATGAGGAGGAAGCTATGCTTCACTTGCAAAGATCCATGGGTCCTCGACCATAGGTGCATGGGAAAGGGACACATCCATTACAATGAGGTTCTCGCAAACAATGATGAGGAGGAACAAGATGGTCAGGCACATGACAGTAAGTCCACTAGCTCAGAGAAGGAACCATTGCATGAGGAAGAGCAACCTCCAAAGAGACCACTGACACCGGGAGGGGAACAACCACTGGTAAAGCCACAACCTCGCAAGAGGTTAATAGACGAGCACCAAAAAAGGGAGTCATAGCGACCCTTTCTAGAGTTCCTAGGTATGATACCCTTAGGATTAGATGGATTGTTCAGGGAAAAAAAACCATTTCCTTGGTAGATGGTGAGGCAACCCACAAATTCATTGGCATTGCGTGGGTATCTAGGCGAGCACTACAAACATAGGAGTTTGAGGGGTTTGAGGTTGCAGTAGCAGATGGCCACACAGTGGGGTGTTTGGACTGAGTTCCAGAATTGGAGGTGAAGTTAAGTAACTACACCATGAGAGATACATTCTATGTAGTTGACCTAGCTGACACAGATGTGGTGTTGGGAGTCTAATCGTTGATCACCTTGGGAAAGATTTCTACCAACTACCAAACCCTTGAGAAGAAGATTGTACTGAGGGGTATGTTGACAAGGGTACCTAGGATAGTATCGACTAAGAGGATGGAGAGGATCTTCCGGCATGGGGAAGAAACAAATGCATCATCTAGGAGACCAACAACTTGTTCCTTGATGTAGATTTCAACAGATTGGAAATCCCACTTGTTAGTGGACTATTCCAAGAACAAGTTCACTTGTGAGATATTGGAGAGGCAGGCACGGGATGACAGGTACAGAGTCATGGATGACATCATCTTCTACAAATATCGAGTCTACCTAGTATTGGGATCGGGTCTCAGGAAGAATATTTTGGCAGCATTACATGACTCTCCATTATCATACCATCATGGGTTTTTCAAAACCTATAGGAAGGTCAGAGAGAGATTCTCTTGGAGTGGTCTCAAACAGGATGTGATGAGACATATTAGTGAGTGTGTGACTTGTTAGCAGAACAAGACAGTTCCAACTCTTCCAGTAGGGTTATTTCAACCACTTCCCACTCCACAACAAACATGGGAAATCTCGTCCTTGGACTTCATTACAGGCCTTCTGAAGGATCAAGGTAAGGACGACATACCTGTAAGGATCGACAAATTGACCAACTTGGAGCGTTTTTTGTGATTACTACAAAGTACAACGCAGTGCAGAGGGTAGAGTTGTTCTTCAGAGGGACCTTCAAACTTCATAGGTTGCCACAGATTAGACTCAGCGACAAGGCCAGTGAATCAACGAAGCTTCCACCCTTGTGTGAGGAGGGGCAGTTGGAGTTGGTTCCTGAAAAGGTAGTAGAGTTTTGAGAGAGGAGGTTGAGGAGAAGGGACAATCAAGAGAGTTTGGACGGAGGGAGAGGTATTCCAGTAGAGGATGCTACTTGGGAGAGCAAGTCGATTTTGCAACACCCTGGATTGGTGTTTCTTGAGGACAAGCAATATCGGGAAGGGAGGACTGTAATTTCCCTTTTCGAATATGATCTCCATAGAGGAGGGCTAAGTAGTCTAAAAAACCCCATTAGACTATAGCTAGGTCCAGACAAGGGTAAACATGGTTACTAGAGGTCACTTCAGTCGAGGGTGTTATAATTCGAAAGTGACATTGAGCTAAAAGTGACTAGAAGCGCTTTTTAGAAAGCTTGAGCTAAAAATAGAACAAATGAGCTAAAAATAGAGTCAACAATGAATTAGGTCAGGAAGCTATAAGAGAAGGTAAAGCGACCTAATTCATCATGTTGCAAATTTTGACTTGTCATTGAGGAGAGAGGCACATATCAGGAGAGATAACTCAGTGGGTTCTAAGAGGAATACACTAGTGGTTGATTTCGGAGTTGAGAGACACACCCTAGTCACGAGAGAGATCACACAGGTCTTCAATCAATCTTCAACAATAGTTACACAAGTTCCAGCAACACAGGCGCACTTATTCAGGGTGAGGGCACAAATTCTGAGGGGGTTTAGTGAGTCGACTTGTCCCATCCAGGGAGAATCCAAGGATTTCCTTCCGACCCAGTTGAGAGGAAGGAGACGCACATCTATTGCGTGGTTTCTTGTCAGATTCCGACAGGGAAATCATCTGGGGTGCATTTTCCAGCTGTTGAGGGTGCGATAGTTGGGGAGGACACATTTGGGGTTCCCGATTGATCATCGGATTAGATCCAGGGAAATCATTTCGATCCATTTCCCAGTAGCCTAGGGCACTCAATTTGAGACCCTTATCAGTTGATTCCGACGAGGGAATCACTAGGGCACAATTTCCAGCAGTAGAGGGGCACATTACCCAGGGGGATCCATCCGGGGTCCAAACATATCAACAGAGGGCAGATTGTCAGCAGATTAGTCACCAGGACTGAGAGAGAGAGTAGGGCACACTGATCGAGACAATTTCCAGGAATTTTCGAGGGGTTTGGCCATGAGGGTGAACTTTCCATTCTTGCAACAGTTTCCATGACTTGTAGCAGATCTTACATCTCATCAACTGATCCCACAACCTACTTCTAGTATCATGTATTATTGTTTTAGTTTACTTATTGTATTTCGAATAAGATCCTTTTGTCATTGATCTAGACCAATGATTTATTTTATTCAGCCGCATTTGACATTGTACTCCGTAGAGATATCATAATATATGGCTTATAGTCTTTTGTCTCATTTACTATCTGTATGCTCATTTATATGTTGTAAACGATTAATTGTCTACACCAAGCATGTAAAAACACTCACCTGAAACACATCCAAAAACCCCTAGTGTATCCGATCATACAATAGACATATCAGATCAACATCATTTCCTAGACTAGCCAGATCTAGGATATTACACAACGTTAGTGCGTCTGGTCTGTGGTACGAGCAGGGACGCGAAAATATTTTCGTGTAGGGGTAAGGATGTACCCATTAGTCTGTCTCATCCCAGCTCTGCGACGAAGTAAAGATGTTAGATGTTAAGTTTTTTAGTTGACTTTATAGCAAGTTGGGGAATAGACACAACCGTCTTGGCTTGAACTTCAAATTTTGTATAAGCTCTTTGACAGTCTCAAGAGAAAATTTTCAATTTTGTCTAGACTTATTTAGCAGGAAACTCTGAGATAAGGATTTTGAATGATGTTAGAGAATGATAGCTTCTTTGTATCTGGACCAGTAAACCTTACACTGTTTACATAATATAAAAGATACTCGTTTTTGTCTAAAAAATATTAATAATATACATTCATAAATATAATATAACAATACTAAAATATTGTAACCACATTAACAAATTATTACAAGAATATTATATTCTGAATTAATACTATGCTATAAGTATTCCTATATGCATACAAATCTCTTACTACGAATGAAAGGAAACTCATAGTATGAATTAATATTACAAGAAGAAAGTAATATGAATTAAATATTATATGACAAATATATAACAATATTATAGAGTTGTTATATAATATTTAATTCATATTATAATATAATAAGTATTCATCTTTTATTTATGAATTTACAACTATAAATTAAATATTGTATATCTATAGATTTCATTTAGTATTTCAAAGATATTTATCATATTCCAAGATGATTTTGTTAACATCTTAATTAAGTTGAGGTGTATATATGGTTAAATATTGTTAAATAAAAACATGACACATAATTATTTTTGACTTTTATACATCCAACTCAGTCATTATGGTTGACTCAATTCTTTGAAATTCTATTGGTTATTGAATTTCCAACTCAATAAGCATGCCTTTTCTTATAAGACCCATTTTTGGAACAATTTTCCTCTAATGTTTTTCTTGAATATGTAGAGCAATACAGTGACAAACAAGAAACAAAAATTGCTAACACAAATCCAATAACATCAAACATTGAACTACTAGCATTCACTTGGTTAAAATGACAACATTAAACATCACTCTTATCACATCAACTACTAAAATATAAGAAACAGACGTAAAACGAATCAAGAGAGGGGGTAGCTTGTCCTGTGACTAAGTACACTAATTGATGATCTTAGGGATGTACTAAGTACACTTACACAAAAACTACACAAGAAGACAACTCAAACGTACGCTAATGGATGATCTTATGGATGTACTAAGTACGCTAATTGATGATCTTATTCCTTGTCCTCTTTTGCTTTCCAATGTGGAAATATAAGGTATGAACACAAATATATAACGTCTCAAAGTATCTTTATAATGTCTCAAAGTGTCTTTTGTGTTGATGCTCTCTCCTAGCTATAACTAACTAAATAAGGAAAGTTAATAGTACAATAACAATTATCTTTCCTTCATCCTAAAGGTAAACTCAAAGTCCTATTGGTGAAGGTAGAGACATGCATGAAGGTGGAGGCGAGGTCCTACCTCCATTATTGGTTCAATCTAAGGCAAAGGTCTATAAGGATGTCTAATAAAGGTGTTGTTGTAGTTTGCACTGGAATTTTCAATCCCTTATGAAAGGGAAGGTCCCACCTGTTATCACTCCAAGAGTCACTCTAGGTTGTAGATCGAGTGAGCTTGGTAACTTAATCAAATGCTCAAATAAAAGTATAAAATGGATCAGTTTGAATGATTTGTTAATGAACTCTCTCACTTCAGACATACATGAATACACTCAGACAGATAGGGCTTTCAACTATACTGTTCAGATATTTTTTAAATATGAAAATGGATGGAGAATACTTATTATAACAACATAATCACACAAACAATAGTACATATGAATGGCTAGCTAAAGCAGGTAAAATTCCTATGATCCTTATTTACCGATGCAAGGACAAAATGACATTTATCAGTCACTGAATAAACATAGGAAAAATGAATATATATTCATCCACATGTACATAATAGAAAAGAAAATGAAAGTCTGAACATATACATTGAAATAAGCTTATATTCCAATATGCATTCAAGGAGTCTTTTACAAAAGAGTTCATTCAAACCCCCAAAATGGAACCACTACAATGTAAACTTCATGGGATAAATAACCTTTACAATCCCTAACTAAGATCCTCTAAAGATGGATTGAATAGCTACATATTTGCTAAGATCTGATATGTTTAAAAAATATTAGGATCTAGATCCTATTTCTATGGGATTAAACCCTCATCCTTACACTAAGTCTTTGACAACTTCAGAGGCTTTGTTGGAGGATAATATAGATCTTCTAGAATCATCAACAACAACTGGGCTTCGAGTAAACTATTCTTTGACCAAAAATAGGAGTCCAAATGTGACTTTGCTTGTTACTAGTTGAAGATGGACAAGTTTGCAACGCGTTGTATAGAAAACAAACTGCTGGCGCTACAAACTCTTGTAGGTGACTATGTTTACCAAAATACATCAAAACTTCTTTAAAAATGTCTTGAAAACTGGAAGGTTACTTCAACTGAGCACATACTACTGTAGTTCATTGATCTTTACTGAGATTCCTCAGACTTCATCTCAGTAATAATGCACTCATACTCTCTTAATCACAATATAAGTTTCATGCACCTTCATAAGACTTCAAAACATAAAACAAGTTTGAGAGCTTGTAATGATACTGCATATATAACTTTCCACTATAACATCGATGAAAGAAGTCTGGAAAGCTCTCTTAATCTTCATCTTCATATGAACCTTATTCTACCTTAAGCTCAAGAACCAAAATAAAGTATGAGTCAATGTATGAATTTATGAGTTGCACTGATAGCCTATCATACTATATGACCCTTATTTGCAAGAATTTTGAACTTTCAATCATCAAAATCCTTCACTTACTTGCCTTAAATTTCTCAAGAACCAAAATTTGAAGCTTAGTATAGGCAAAAAGAAATGATCCCTGTTCAATAACCTTAAAGACAAAATATGAGCAGTAGATATCTAAAGTGTATCATGTTCATCCTCATTTAACAAAATTTGATCACAAAATTTGCAAAACACCTTTGCTCATCAATCACCTTGCTTAGAAGAACTTGGTTAAGTGGTCTCTTTCAGAAAAATGGCAAAGTTTTTCTTACTCAACATACTCTTTGCCAAGTATACGTCTTCAACCAACTTCCTATTATCTTCTCTCAAGCTGAGATTTTGCTTGTACATATTAACTAGCTGAATCCTTTATATCCCTTTCCTCTTGATACTCTTCCTTAGCTTGGTGCATTCCTCGTCCAAATCATGCATTTGAGTAGTAATATGGCTAATCAAAGTGGCATTCTTTTGCTTCAATACTTGATTTTTCTCCTTGAGGGTTTTGATTTCTGCCTGGGCTGCAAGTAACTTATCCTTTTTGCTCTTGGATGACATGACTTCATGAGATAGCTTCATAGGTTTAGAAGGTAATTCCTTTAACTGAACAATGGCCTTAAGTGCTTCTTTTTCTAGAGGGGATACCTTCAACTTGGGTAGCTTGGTTCTTGGCATAATGAGTTTAATTTTATGATGAGACTACTCAGCTATAGTAAGCTTGTTCATGGATGACCTTCTAGGGGCAGGTACTCCTGTTTTAATTTCAATGATTTGGATGTCATCATCAACCTCCATAGGTGAAGTTTCAATAGGGATTTCTGACTATTTCTCAACAATAATTTGATCTTGAGGTTCTTCCATCAACTCAAGCCTCCTTTGGGATGATCTCCCCAAAATTGGTGGACCAATCTTGACTGGAACACTTTGTACATGATCATCAATTTCTACTGGAGAAAGTTTGATAGGATTCTCATGTTCTTCTTAAGTGGTGACCTCTTTAGACTTACCTTTCCCTTTATTCCTCTTAGAATTTCTAACAGGTGGTGGATTTTAAAAAACAGGGGCTTGGGAAGACTATGGTACTTCAACTGGGGAATCAGAAGGAGGTTTAATAGTCTTCTTCTTAAGGGTCTTAGACTTAGAAGAAGAAGAAGGCATATCAATCTGGTAATTTGAAAAAAACAAGAAGGTAGGCCAAAATTTACATTCCTTCTTCAATTGCTCAGTGACTATCAGTTTGATTAAGGAATGATGGAAGATTGATTTCTGAAGTTTTTCAGGCTCTCTTTGAGCAAGCACAATCATTCTTTGTAAACTCATAAAGAGGAAATAGGCTAAGTCAATTTCTCTCTTACCAATAAAATGAAGAAGCAACTTGAAGTGGTATCGTAGGACTTTACTTATCTACCCTCACAAGTGAAATACCTTTGAATGATAAGAAAGAGTTTATCATAGGCTTCCAAAAGCCAAATCCTAGGTATTCCCTTTACAAGATTTTCTCCCTGATGCTCCGGCCTCAACATGTCTTTACACCAATATTCTTTCTCTAACTTCTTTGTTTTGAACCAAATCTCTCTAGTCCTTGGTATCTCTGTGATTTCAGCTATTAAATCCACTATCAAATTTATCTCCATAGGGCCAACCTGAGTTTTTCCATCCCTATAGTTCTTCACAAAATCTTGACTGAACTCCAAGTGATGGCCATCAAGTTTTTGGTAGTATCTCAGACATCCAAAATGTTTAAATGAGTCCAAATGATCCAGATTTTTCTCAATCAAACTTGTATAAGTAGGCTCAAATCTGTACAAGGATCTAGACCTCCTCCTGGGCGTTGCATCCTTGGGAGCCATCTGCAAATAGTCAGCTTCCTGTAGTACTTTTGAAAACAAAGAGTTAGTTTACAAAGGGAAAATAGAAATGATTTCTTCTCATGCAAACTCTCCTTAGGCAAACACGAATTTGATGACTGGCTGAGCGATTGGAGGGAGATTTAAACTCATGATGAGGTGTTAGACTTGTCTAGATTCCTCCTTGAAATCATTTCACCGAGTTATAAAGTGAAAATAATGTGACAGAGCCAAACTCATGAGTTTGGAGTGCGCAAAGTGATGAAATGATGATATGCGCTGATAACTCAGGAATTATTAGCGCATTACATGCAAATCAGGTGCCAAGTGCTGCAAACTCGTATTGAATGAGTACTTTTGACCTTTCAAGATCAAAAAGTGAGAGATTTGGAAATAATGAATAATTATGACCATAACTGACTGTTAAGATCACATGTTACACTTGAAAATATCATGACTCGATCTTATATTTGATTTTGACACACTTAGAATTAGTATATAAACTCTTCATGATCACTTAGTCATTAACAATATGAATAGACTTAAATGATCAAACTCAAATGAGGGACCCACTTATTCGATTATCTTCTTTAAAAGAAAAGGTCAACCTATTACCTAAGATTCCAAATAATAAAATTTTTATTTGGGAGATAACATATGGCTCCTATTGGGGATGGAAGCCTCCCTGTGAGTTTCCAAGAACATATTAGTTCCAGTTGCCTTTCCACTCAATTTGAAACCCTGCAACCTCCTCTACTTATTGAGATCAAATCATTCTTCAAAAAATATAAATCGTGAACTCTATAATGCCTAGTCCATTGGGGGATGGAGTCTTATACTGTTGCAAACCAACAAAATGAAGAGAATATACCTGCTCGGATGGCGAGCTTATTCTCTTTCCTACTCCTTCTTCTAATAAGCAGAAGCAAATTGATCAAGTGAAACTGAATCTCCAATGTAGCCAAGTAAGTAATTGACTAACAACTTGAACTTTCCTTCCAACTTTATGGAAAGTCACAAACACAAAGGCTGTAGCATGTGAATCATAATCTTTGAAATCATACTCACAATCCAAAAATCTGGCTTTAAAGATGGCACTAGCTGAAACTTCATCACTACAAAACAACTCCATATAAGTGGCAACTAGATCTTGAAATTCGTACAAAACTCGTTGCTGCTCAACAACTGACAAAGAAACATGCATCATCAATTTCTCACCTAATCCTTTCTATTTTCCTTTGCCATATTTCT
Organism: Picea abies; assembly: GCA_900067695.1. Lineage (NCBI taxonomy): Eukaryota > Viridiplantae > Streptophyta > Pinopsida > Pinales > Pinaceae > Picea > Picea abies. The sequence continues at coordinate 9,969 of CBVK0100683456.1, forward strand.
GTGACTTGGATCCATCACTATGATGCGGTGGCTCATTATAGCTAACAATTTCTGAGAGAAAAGAAGAGATGTGTTCTTGATCTTCTACATCACTGTCTCCATAATGATCAAATGAAATACGAGTCTTAAAAGATATAGCATGACAAAACTGCTGATTACTCTTCCCAATAATGATATTTTTGAAAGATGTGTCAAAACTAAAGAGATCTTCATTGGAATTTTGAACAACAAACTCATAACTATCATCAACCATAGCATGCATACATTGCTGATCATTTCTTTGCTGAAAAGTAGAACTAGATGATATTCCATTAGTTAACAAGCCTTTACAAATATTAAATTCTTCCTCCCCATCACTATATTTGTCAAATATTGGAACATCAGGATAACATCCTAATGGCAAAGATGAAGATTTATGCATATAATTATCAACAATATGATCTTGAAACAGATTTGGAAAAATATCACCTTCTTCCTCATCATAATCACCCTTCTCATTTAAATTTGAAGAAACAGGTACATAATCAGAAAGATAGTCCTCTTGATGTTCGTCCTTAGAAATGGATGATCTCTGCAAATCCGGTTCCTCATGGTTGCTGCAACTTCCCTTTATCTGCAAATCTGAAAACTGAGGGCTGCCCTTATTGATTTCCATTGGCATTTGATCAAAAGACAACTGATCATTGTGTTTTGTAGCTAAAGAAACCAAATCTTCAGATTTATAAAAATCAGAAATAATGGTAATAAGAGAACCTTCAACTTATTCATTATCCATTTCTAGTCCATGTTTATGGGAAAACACATCATCATGAATATCATTAGAGAGTTGATGAATATTGTCTGGGATAAATTATTCTCTATGTATAACTTCAATCTCATCATGCAATTCATATTCCTCACTTCAATTGTCAAATAATAACTCATCTGAAAAGTACCTTTTGCAGTGCTCATTGAATACTTCGTGAAAATCCTTCAAGGATGAAATGCTGGAAGGAGGTAATGAGAAATACCATTTATGTGCGTCACCCTCCAATGAATACATGAACATATTCATATGAACATCCTCATGCTGTAGATCTAGCAGAGCCATGCACTCATGAAACTTGATGAGGTGTTCTACATGATTGTGTTCTTTCCTCTCTCTGAAGATAGGTAGAAAATCTCCCCATTCTGTCAAATGAGGTACTAGATGTGGGAAACCAGGAATTGCAGAGAAGTTGAGGGGTGCAAACCTCCAAGCCAAAAGAGTAGAAAATGCCTTTGACATTTGAATATTGTGGAGTTTCCACTGAATTCGTCCTTCATGGAGTCGCCATATAGAAGATTACAACCAATATGATGCCCAACCTTTGTCTATCATCAAAGATTGGAACTATGTCGTCTCCCAGTGAAGCCTTCTTCTTTCTTCTCTCCCCGACAATGACGCCAATTTGTTATCACTCCAAGAGTCACTATAGGTTGTAGATCGAGTGATCTTGGTAACTTAATCAAATGCTCAAATAAAAGTATAAAATGGATCAAGTTGAATGATTTGTTCACAAACTCTCTCACTTCAGACATACATGAATACACTCAGATAGATAGGGCTTTCAACTATACCGTTCATATAATTTTTAAAGATGAAAATGGATGGAGAATACTTATTATACCAGCAAATTCAAACACACAATAGTATATATGAATGGCTAGCTATAGCAGGTAAAATACCTATGATCCTTATTTACCAATGCAAGGACAAAATGACATTTATCAGTCACTGAATAAACATAGAAAAAATGAATATATATTCATCCACAGGTACAAAATAGAAAAGAAAATGAAAGTCTTAACATATACAGTAAAATAAGATTATATTCCAATATGCATTCAAGGAGTCTTTTACAAAAGAGTTCATTCAAACCCTCAAAATCAAACCATTACAATGTAAACTTCATGGGCTAAATATCCTTTACAATCCATAACTCTTTTGTAGAGGATCTTAGTTAGAAGAACTTGGTGAAGTGGTCTCTTTCAGAAAAATAGCCAAGTTTTTCTTACTCAACATACTCTTTTCCAAGTATACGTCTTCAACCAACTTCCTATTATCTGCTCTCAAGCTGATATTTTTCTTGTACATATTAACTAACTGAATCCTTTGTATCCCTTTCTTCTTGATACTCTTCCTTATATTGGTGCATTCCTCGACCAACTCACCCATTTGTGTAGTAAGGTGGCTACTCAAAGTGGCATTTATTTTCTTCAATACTTGATTATTCTCCTTGAGGGTTTTGATTTCTGCTTGGGCTGAAAGTAACTTATCATTTTTTCTCTTGGATGACATGACTTCAGGAGATAGCTGTAGAGGTTTAGAAGGTGATTCCTTTAACTGGAAAATGGCCTTAAGTGCTTCTTTTTCCGGAGGGGATACCTTCAACTTGGGTAGCTTGGTTCTTGGCTTAATGAGTTCAATTTCTTGATGAGACTGCTCAACTATAGTAAGCTTGTTCCTGGATGACCTTCTAGGGGCAGGTACTCCTATTTTAATTTCAATGATCTGGATGTCATCATAAACCTCCATAGGTGAAGGTTCAATAGGGAGTTCTGACTATTTCTCAACAACAATTTGCTCCTGAGGTTGTTCAATCAACTCAAGCTTCCTTCGGGATGATCTCCTCAAAACTGGTGGACCAATCTTGACTGGAACACTTTGTATATGATCATCAATTTCTACTGGAGGAAGTTCAATAGGATGCTCAGGTTCTTCTTCAGTGATGACCTCTTTGGCCTTACCTTTCCCTTTATTCCTCTTAGAAGTTCTAACAGGTGGTGGATTTTTAAAAACAGGGGCTTGGGAAGACTGTGGTACTTCAACTGGGGAATCATAAGGAGGTGTAGTAGTCTTCTTCTTAGGGGTCTTAGAATTAGAAGAAGAAGCATGCATATCAATCTGGTAATTGGAAACAAACAAGAAGGTAGGCCAAAATTTACATTCCTTCTTCAATTGCTCAGTGACTATCAGTTTGATTAAGGAATGATGGAAGATTGATTTCTAAAGTTTGTCAGGCTTTCTTTGAGAAAGCACAATCATTCTTTGTAAACTCATAAAGAGGAAATAGGATAAGTCAATTTCTCTCCTACCAGTAAAATGAAGAATCAACTTGAAATGGTACTATAGGAATTTACTTTATCTACCCTCACAAGTGAAATACCTATGAATGATAAAAAGGAGTTTATCATAGGCTTCCAAAAGCCAACTCCTGGGTATTCCCTTTACAAGATTTTCTCCCTTATGTTCCATCTTCAACATGTATTTACACGAATATTCTTTCTCTAACTTCTTTTCTTTGAACCAAATCTCTCCAGTCCTTGGTATCTCTGTGACTTCAGCTATTAAATCCACTGTCAAATTTATCTCCATAAGGCCAACCTGAGTTTTTCCATCCCTGTAGTTCTTCACAAAATCTCGACTGACCTCCAAGTGATGGCCATCAAGTTTTTGGAAGTATCTCAGACATCCCAAACGTTTAAATGAATCCAGATGATCCGAATTTTGCTCAATCAAACTTGTATCAGTAGGCTCAAATATGTAAAAGGATTCATACCTTCTCTTGGGCGTTGCATCCTTGGGAGCCATATGCAAATAGTCAGCTTTCTATAGCACTTATGAAAACAAGAGTCAGTTTACAAAGAGAAAATAGAAATGCTTTCTTCTCATGCAAACTCTCCTTAGGAAAACACAAATTTGATGACTGGCTAAGCGATTGGAGGGAGATTTAAACTCATGGTGAGGTGTTAGACTTGTCTAGATTCCTCCTTGAAGTCATTTCACCGAGTTATAAAGTGCAAATAATGTGACAGAACCAAACTCAGGAGTCTGGAGTGCGCCAAGTGATGAAATGATGATATGCGCTGATAACTCAGGAATTGTTAGCGCATTACATGTAAAACAATTGGCAAGCACTGCAAACTCGTATTGAATGAGTACTTTTGACCTTTAAAGCTCAAAAAGTGAGAGATTTGGCAATGATGACTAATTATGACCATAATTGACTGTTAAGATCACATGTTACACTTGAAAATATCATGACTCGATCTTATATTTGATTTTGATACACTTATAATTAGGATATAAACTCTTCATGATCACTTAGTCATTAACAATATGAATATAATTAAATGATCAAACTCAAACGAGGGACCCACTTATTCGATTATCTTCTTCAAAAGAAAAACTCATCCTATTACCTAAGACTCCAAATAATAAAAAGTTTATTTGGGAGATAACACCACCCAAAGTGTTTTCTAAGACATAAGGGGTTTGCACGGCCCAAACAATATGGAAAAAAAACAATGACATATTTCAGTAATCTTATTAACTATATGATTAACTACGATCATTCCAAATTCATTCCACAACTACCCATTCATTCATATAAAAAAAACACAACTAAGCAATAAGCATTAAAGCATATAGGAACCATAGCCTAAGTAAGTGAAATCATCCATATAAACATAATACAATAGAAACAAACATAATACAATAGAAAATAATGAATGGGGTGCCTAATTATATTGATTTCAGTTACTAGATACATCATGATTAAAACATAACATCCCTCAAGCTTTAGGCCACAACATTAAAAAAAGAACAAAAGACATACCAAAACACACTATAACAACATTAACAATAGCAACAAATGAGTCCAACTAACAATATCTACTTCTAAAATTGGCCGAAGCCTTTACATTTATATCCTTTGCTCACATGCGGGAAGACTTATTCAAAACCATGTCTAGTTAGTCCACTCCCTTTGTTATTAATGTAAATTACTAATTGCCTCAAAATTTAAATCACGAGTGTTGATCATATTTGATATCTCCAATGATCCTCCAAAATGGGTGGCATGATCTTCAATGATCCCTTTGAATGTTTCACTTGGGCCACCTTATCCTGATTTTCTGCTATGGGCCCAACCGCCACTGACCACACTTATTGACTTGCCTCGAGTCAACTCTACTACGCACTAGATTCAAATTTGACAACTTTGGGGTTTGCTACTACAAAAGAGGGGTGAGCTCCAGTATCTTAGTGATAGTCTGCATCTTAGAAGTTTCCAATTAGTCCAGTTAATTTCTTGATTGGTTAAGAAGAAGCTTAGCTCCCACAATGAAATTCTGGAGCAACTATGGATCATTTTGTTAGTTTCGCCTCTGTTTCAATGTTTCCCACTCCTTGTCTGCACACTGATCTAGTTTTTGCAACTCTTTGAATTGTTCCTACACAAGTGGCCTCAACTAGTTCAACTATGTCTTTGGGGCATTGACAGAGTAAGTGTTTGCTTATCCTAATCCTCCAATCTAAAGGCTTATACTACCTTTTCATTTGCATCGTCATCTACGATGTCATCAACTTCTTGCTGCAACCAATGTACTTTCCCTTGCATAGGTTCTAACTTCCCTTCCCTGAATTGATTTATTACTAAGCATTTCCCTATATCCTGGTAGATTTTTTCACTTGAGTTAGTGGTAGATTGTATCTCCTTGAACCTTAACTACTATTAATTATTCCTCCACCTTGGAAGTTCTTGTAGTGGCTCATGAGTAAGATGCATGCAGACGATCATGAGTAGACATTAGAGAAATTATGAGGTCTAAAATGGGCCTCCTAAGGAAAATGATAAAATAGTAAAATACGAATTATGGTTTTTCAAAGGGAAAGAAAGAAAGCTAATTTTTTAATCGTATTTTTGACTTATCTCCTTATAGGTTTACTCAAATTTTAAGTGTAGGCACTCATTGGATGCATAATTTAATTCTACATACAACATATATGCACTCTGCATACTTTTGATAGACCCACAGTGAAATAAACTAGAAATACATGAAAAATTGTTCATATCACTATGGGTTTATCAAAAGTATGCACGGTGGGTACTCAATGTGAAATTCAATTCCACGTCCAATGAGTGTTTACACTTGAAATTTGAGTAAATGTATAACGAGACAAGTCAAAAATATGATTAAAAAAAGTAGTCTTCTTTATTTCACTCCAAAACTATTTACCATTATGGTTGACATCATCATCTTGAATCCTATTGGTTCTTTTAAAGTTCATGTTGATGGCACATTTTTTCTTGAGGCCCATTTTTGACCTCAAAATTTCTCTAATGGGTGAGCACATCTATGTGAGAGAATTATGCTAGTTAGCATCATCATCTCTAACCATTAGCCACATGTCCTCAAATCAAGTATGTAACTAAGACATCAGATTGCTTAGATCCATGTTGGTGTGTTTCAATTGTACATTATCATATTGGCCTCATCTAGTTGATTATGAGGTTATGGACTGATAGCTACAAGGATTCCTTCTTTATCTCTCCTTCGATGAGCCGAACATACAATTCTACTCTGGACCATTGATTACTTTAGATAAGCTCCCTAGTGGGCCTACATCAAACCTTGTTCAAAATTAGTAGAATGTAGAGGGACCAAGGGATTAAACCTCATAAAATAGGCCCAAGTTTAGCATAATGATGCTTGATTCATTATGTGCATCTTCAGGTTCCTCTACCTTCTTTGTGTTTGACAAAATATGGTATTTCCACACGAGACCAATTCCTTAAGAAACCACTCACACAACCATATTAAAGATCAGTTCACTAGTGTATTATGTGGTTAAAACCCTGAAAGAGGGAAAAAATCCATGACCACAACTAATGCGTCCACTTGAGGCAATATATTAATGCAAAAGAAAAAAGTGTACATACAATTTTCTCACAATTAATCTTAAGAAAATGACCCTCCATGCTCTTTAAATAGAGATCATGGACCAATCTGGTGCTAAGCCACATATCAATATAGCTGTTAGTATCAAGGAGAATATGAGTCGTCAGATCACTTTATGTCTAGAACATATTGTGACATTCAGATTACATAACTACAAATGCATACTAATGCACACTAAATAAATACACTTTTACCTAAAGACACATTAGACCAAGTTGATATTAACGAAGTCCTAAGTGTCTAAATATCCTAACATCACCCCTTACGAACAACTTGGGATAGGTTTTGAAGGATTTACAAATATGACACAATAGGAGAAGGAAGGAGGAATTAGATCCTATTCCCCCCTTAATGATAACTTCCTCAACTCCTAACATGGATCAACGTTTGGAAAACATTTCTTTTGTAAGAGATTTTGTGAAAATTTCGACAACTTGATCATTAATAGGGAAAAATAATACTTCGAGAATGGTATCTTGAATGAGCTTTTTGATGAAGTGCATGTGTATCTCAATGTGTTTGTTGCACTGATGTTGAAGTGAGTCTTTGGTGAGCTTTATGACAGTCTAATTGTCACACCAGAGGGTGGTTGGACGTTGCTACTGGAATCCAAACTTTGAAAGGATCTGTCGAATCCACAAGGATTCTTGAGTTGTAGTAATCGTTTCTCAATACCTTGCTTCTACTAAATAAAGAGAAAGAGCTTGGTGTTTCTTACAAGCCCAAGTGACAGGTCTAGAACCAAGACTAAAAACATAACTTGCAATTGAATTCCAATCATTAGGGTCGCCAACCCAATCAAGGCTAGTGAAACCAACCAACAAAGGAGTACCCTTTGAGTTGTAATGTATCCCAAACTGAATTGTACCCTATATATGTCGAAGTATCCTTTTTGATACTTTCCAATGGATCTCATAGGGTGTTACATATATTGAGAAACATGACCAACATCAAAGGGAATATGAGGATGCGTATGAGTCAAATACAAAAGGCTACCAACTAATTGACCGTACAAAGTGGCATCTACTTCAGGTGTAGTATAGGTGGCAACAATTTTGGCTCCAAACTGAAAGAGAGAGGGGGATGGTTTACAATCTTCCATGTGAAAGCAATGAATAAGGTCACATGCATATTTAGAGTGGGAAAGAGAAATTCCTTCCTTGGTTTGCAATACTTGGGGCCGAGGAAATAATGCAAATAAACTAAGTCTGTCTTTTCAAATTTATTTTTAAGGATGGAGTTCACATGGTTTAAAAGTTTGGAGTCACTACTGATGACGGTAAGGTCATCAACATAAATAAAAAGTAATATGAGATTGTTTCCTACTTTATTGGTATAGACATTGTGGTCATAATGACATATAAAAAATACGGTGTCAAGAAGAAATCTATCCATTTTAGCTTACCAAGCCCAAGGAGATTGCTTAAGACCATAAAGAGATTTCTTAAGTTGACAAACAAGGTTGGAGTCATTCTGAACATAGACAAGAGGTTGTTCCATGTAAATTTATTCTTGCAGATCCCCATGCAAGAAGGAATATTTAACATCCATTTGATGGACCTATCATTTATGTGAGGTGACACGGGCTAGAACAAGGTGGATGGAATTCATTTTGGCTACCGGGGCAAAGGTTTCATTATACTCAATTCCTTCAACTTGAGAAAATCCTTTAGTAACTGACCCAACCCCATGTCTTTCAACACTTCCATTTGATGCATACTTAGTTATATACACCTATTTATATATGATAATTTTTCTTCCTTTCAAAAGAGGTACAAGATCCCAAGTATTCTTCACCATTAAGGAACGATAATCTTCATTCATTGATGTGTCCCAATCTACATGGATAGAGGATTTTTCAAATGTTTATGGATCACGAGTCTTCAAAACTTGAGCCAAAAGAGAGGAGGTTCACTGGAACTATGAATGTGTATGACATTGATTTGTAGGATCACTGATAAGATCACCAACTACTTCTCATATTGTATGGACCCATTTGGGAAGCAATGGTGCTGGTGCAAGTTCATGTTTAATGGACCCAATTGGAGGAAGGTGAGCATGCGGTGATGGATTTTCATCATCATTTGAAGAAGAGACCATAATAGGATCACTAACAAAAAATTTGGGAAGATAAGATGACACAGACGCCAAAGATGGAACAAACGCTGAATTAGGCTCGCAGGTCGAGAGATTTTCATCAAACTTAACATCTCTCCTAATAATAAATTCATTGGAATGGGGTTGAAGAAGTCTATTACCTTTTACATGTTTAGAATAACCAACAACAATTCAATTCTTATTTTTAGGCTATAATGCTTTCCTTTTCTCATCCAGAATGTGATCCCATGCTTTACTACCAAACACATGAAAGTGGCTTACGTCTAGCTTAATTTTTGCTCCATGCTTCTTTTGGTGTTATATTTTTTAAAGTTTTTGTGGGAGTGTGATTTACTATGTAATTGGTACAATTACTGGCTTCTACCCAAAATTAAAGTCTTAATCCCTTAGATTGGATCATACAATTTTCCATTTCCTTTAATGTGTGATTCTTTCTCTTTGCAACACCATTTTGTTGTGGTGTATATAAAATAGTATGTTGCATATGGAATCCCTATGTAGTGTAATAGGTTGTAAATTTGTTGTTAACATATTCACCTCCATTACCCGTTCTCAAATTCTGTAGTTAATGTCCATATTGTTTTTCTACAAGTTCCTTGTAGGCTAAAAACATGTCAAAAAATTTAGTCTTAGGTTTTAAGAAATAAATCTAAGTGCATTTGGAGAAGTCATCAATGAAAGTTAAGAATTACTCACACATAGAGAAAGAAGGAGAAGGAAGAAAACCACGAAAATCACTATGAACAAGTTGCAACGGGGTCCAACCAAGCACATTTGTCAAAACTGTCTCAATGATGTTTGTCGAGAAGACAACTGGCACAAACACCATCTTTGCAATAAACAAGTGGAAGACTAGTCACCTTATTTTGATTACACAATTTCTGCAATGAGAAATAGTTTATATAACCAAATCGTTCATGCCAAAGTTTGCTCAAGCCATCATTAAGAACAATAAAAACTAATGGAAAAGATGATGACCCAAAGTTTTCAAAATTGTACACCCTGGTGATATCATCAACAATGTTAGTTGTTAGGACACACTTAGGATTTATTACATCTTTGATTACAACTTGGTGAGGTGAAAAATCTACTGTTTTACCTTCACATGAGTGAGTGATTTGATATATTGATAGAATGATGTAGGAGAGACTTGGAACACATAATACATAATTAAAATTACCATCATCTAATTGAATTGCTCGAGACACTGCAACACTAAGAAATCTGTTATCACCAAAAAATATTTGTTTGGTGTTATATTCATTAAGAGAAAAAAAATAAATTTATCCTTAGCCATATGATAAGATGCTCCAGAATCAATAAGCCACCCATAAGAAGAAGAAGTAGGTGCTGCATTGAAGGAAAAACCATAAGCATAAAGTGCATGTCCATGAGAAGAAGAAGAAGAAGAATCGAGATTAATGTTGCGCTTCTTCATTGCCGCTTCTAAGGTCTCCATCTTTTTAAAACTTTAAAGACTAGATGACCATCTCACCCACAAAAATTGCAATATCTATTAGGGTTCTTACTTTTTTATTTTGGTCATTTGTCACAATTGGGAGTAGAAGCTGAGTGAGAGGGTTTGGGACTCTTGTTTTTCTTATTGTTGTGAGGATGTTGCTTCTTTGGATGCTTGGATTTATCCTTTTGTTGGGCCACTAAAGCTTTTCTAGATATTCCTGCAATGTTGATCACTCCAATATGCAACAACTTATCTTGCTCTTGAATCAAAGAATCACAAACAAATTCAAGAGAGTGTGGTGTGTAAGACACCACCATAGTTTTTCCGGTGTAGTGATACAAGCTTGAAAATTTTCTTGTTCTTTTCTCAATCATTCTCGATTATTATTAAATGTGTTGCATAGATATATATAATATTTGATCAATCACACAGAATACACAAAGACACTGATTTTCATGAGGAAACCCATAAAGGGAGAAAACCTCTTCTTCTTCTTCTTCGGATGTCAATCAAGCTCCAAATTTCATGTACATCATAGTATTTGAGCACCAACTCAAATATGAGGCTACCACCTTTGATAGAAAGATACAACTTGCAGAGAGCACCAACTCTCAGATTTCTCTAGCACCTACTAGATGGAAGCACCAACTCCCNNACCAACTCTCAGATTTCTCTAGCACCTACTAGATGGAAGCACCAACTCCCAAAATATCTTCTAGCACCAACTGGAATTTAGAGGAATACAATCCTCCCTAGCACCACCCTACCACCCTTATTGAATCTTAAAAAACTTACTTACTTGATCTGTCTTTGATATGATCTGTTACAACTCAATGTCTCCTCTGCCTTCTTCAAATTCTATGCTCTGTTCCACTTCTAAATATTTCTACTTCTATGCTCTGTGACTCCACTGCACTCTTCTTCGTCTATGCTCCACACTTTCTCCTCCTGCGCACCACTGCATCTCTGTTCAACTTTTATTCTACATTTTATGTTCTATGATCCATGTCCATTCTATGTGATACGCCTCACCTACTCTCTTCAACACCTACACCCTTCTGAGCACCTCAATGACTATCTAAAAGGAAAAACACACCTATTTCTCCTTTGCTTCTAGTTTTTCCTTTTCTTTTCACGTCAATTCCTCTGGCCTATCTCCTAAACACAACCCTTCCAATTCCTCTTCCATATCAAGAGCGCGACCCTTCCAAGTGCTCTACCAAACAAAGAATGTGACCCTTCTAAGAAGGGATGCGACCCTTCTCTGTGAAGGAAGAAAAATTGCGACCCTTCTGTGTTAGAGTGGAAAAATGTGACCCTTCACTGTGTTAGCACGACCCTTCTGTGTGTTAGCTTGACACTTCTGTGTAAGAGTGAAAAAAATGTGACCTTTCTCTGTATTAGCGTGACCCTTCTGTGTGTTGGCGTGACGCTTCTATGTAAGAGAGGAAAAATGTGACCGTTCTCTGTGTTAGCGTGACCCTTTTGTGTGTTGGCACGACGCTTCTGTGTAAGAGAGGAAAAATGCGATGCCACATCGAAACAATTCTACACTTCTGTGAAAACAATAAATACCCTTCTGAGAAACGATGATAAACTTATAAGAAACAATGATACCCTTCTGAGAAACAATGAATACACTTCTGAGAAAAAAACAAATTCGACCCTTCTGAGTCCACATTGGATAAAAAAACTCACCCCCTCTCTATCCACACTTAGATAAAAAATATTACCTCTCCTCCAAGTCCTGTGCCTGATGAAAAACGTGACCCTTTGAAATCTTCTTCCAGAAAGAGAATCGCGACCCTTCCTCTTCCCAAAAAACTCGCGACCCTTCCTATTCTCTGGTGGTTATGTTGAGTCTCTTTGGCTTCATTGACAGTTATAGTAGTCGTTTTTATTCTTGGAGTTAGATGTGCAACGCAGAGTGGAGTTAGGTGTACAATAGACACTCCAAGAGCTAGGGTGATCCATCAAAAGATTCCAATAGCACATCATCACAAAAATCACCAAGAGTGTATGATTCCCCCAATCATGTTAATGTTGCTTGAAGGCCTAGGTAACTCCACCAAAACAACAAGTAACATGCAAGAAGTAACACCATGAAGTACTAGCACCACAAGCAATATGCTCCAATCCCCCACATTGTCATAGTCTAGCCATTCTTGATGCTATCATCGTTGCTTTCCTGTTTTCCATCATCGCTACCAATATGCCATCATCGTTGTTATTCTTGCCATCAATGACAAGCACACTCTTTCTATAAACATGCCAACAATACCCCCCTTTGGCATTGATGGCAACCCTAAAAGGCTGCACTATTCTACTTAGACCTCGAACTGTAGCATCCAGACCATACCTTTTCTCCCCCTTTGACATCAATGTCAAAGAAAACTAAGAGTGACTCTATTCTCCCCCTGATCAAAGATACAATAAACACTCTCCCCCTGATCAGATATACTATGAGAATTCTCCCCCTGATCAGATAGACTATTTTAACTTGATAACAAGGTCATGCCCAACTTCTGGCGTAGATACTCAAACTGAGATTTTGCAAGTGGTTTAGTGAAGATATCAACAATCTGATCTTTGGATGGAATATAATGCAAAGAAAAAACAATGTTGGTTACCTATTCCCTCAAGAAGTGATACTTGATTGGTATATGCTTGGTCTTGGAGTGAAATACAAAATTCTTTGACACATTAATTCCACTAGTATTATCACAATGAATTGGGATCGGTGAAATATACTTTACCTCCAAGTCTGCAAGTGTCTAAATCACCCACAATACTTGGGTACAACAAGTGGCATCTGCAATGTATTCATATTTTGTAGTCTATAAGGAAATGGAACCTTGCTTCTTGCTCAACCATGCTACAAGAGAATCTCCTAAGAAGAATGCGCCTCCACTCGTGCTTTTCCTTCCTACCATTCCAACAACATGCATTATGTCTAGACGAGATTCTATGATGTACAAAAGTCTGCCTATCATAGACCTATATGAACTTTGATCAACATCAAGTGAGTCATCATCCTTGCTTAACTTGCATCCAATGACCATAGGTGTGGTCACAGATGAAGAATCTTCCATTTGAAATCTTTTCAACACTTCTCTTAGATATTTCTTCTGAGAAAGAAATATTCCTTCAGACCTCTGAGTAATTTGCAGACCAAGAAAAAATGATAGTTTCCCTATCATAGACATTTCAAATTCAGACTGCATGGCAGAAGAAAACCATTGTACCAATGAAGAATTATTACTTCCGAAGATGATGCCATCTACACAGACCAACATAATGAGAAAATCATTATCCTCTGTTTTGATACATAGATTGCAGTCAACTGTTCCTCTCTTGAACCCTTTGTCTTGAAGATACTTATCCAGTCTGTAATACCAGGCACAAGGAGCTTGTTTCAACGCATATGAGGATTTCTTCAGCTTGCAGACAAATTTAGGGTTATCTGATAGTTGGAAACCCTCTGGTTGTTCCATATAGACTTCTTCTTTTAGATATCCATTTAGAAAAGCTGACTTGACATCCATTTGATAGACTTTAAAGTTATTATGACCAACCTATGCAATAAACATTCTAATAGATTCTAATCTTGCTATGTGCACAAATATTTCATCAAAACCTAGTCCTTCTATCTGGGCATACCCTTTGCAGACCAATCTAGCCTTATTTCTTACAATATTTCCTTGCTCATTCATCTTATTTTTGTAGACCCATTTGGATCCTATTACATTTTTATTTGCTGGCCTAGGAACAAGTTCCCAAGTGTCATTCTTTTCAATCTAATCCAGTTCCTCATTCATTGATTTTAACCAATTTACATCTTTATTGGCTTCATTAAAGTTCTTGGGTTCCACTTAAAGTTCTTGGGTTCCACCATGGATATGAAGGCTATATGTGATTTCTCAGTGTCTTTGATTATCCTTCTCTTGTTTTTTACACCTTTGTCTTTCTCACCAATTATCTGACTTGCAGGGTGATTCTTTTGAGTAATTCTGGAAGAAGGATTTGATGCTGATTGTTGTCTTGAATATTCTCGTCTGGGTGTCTCTTCTTCATCTTCTCATGACTCTGAGATTTGTTGTTCTTCATTTTCATTATTCTCATCATCTTCTTCATCTGACTTAGTGCTTATTCTTTGTTGATTTTTTACAAGAGCTTCTTCATCAATTCAAACATCACTACAATCTACTAATTTATGCATTTTTTGTTAAAGAATCTATATCCTTTATTGTTTGTTTCATATCCTAAGAAGATACCTTCATCAGCTGTACCATCAAAATTTCCCAGATGTTCATCATTATTTTTGATGTAGCATTTACTTCCAAATACTTTGAAGTGCTTGATTGATGTACGTCAACCAAACCACAACTCATATGGAGTTTTATCATTGTTCTGTCTTAGATGCGCTTTGTTCAGAATATGAACAACCGTGTGAACAGGCTGCACCCAGAAGGTTTGTGAAATGCCCCTTTCACTCATCATAGCCCTTGCCATCCGTTGATCTGATCTATTTTGGCGTTCTACAACTCCATTTTGTTGAGGAGTACCTGGAATAGTATATTCTCTTTTAATTCCATGCCTGCCACATAATTATTTGAAATATTTTGACAGAAATTATCCTCCCCTTTCTGAGCGAATTGCCTTTAACTTCCTTCCTGTCTGATTCTTAGCTAATGACTTAAACATTTTGAACTTCTCAAATGCATCAGATTTTTCTCTCGGAAAATAAACCCACGTAATTCTAGAGAAGTCATCAATGACCAACATAAAGTAACGTTCTCCTCCAGTTCCTTCCTTTCACGATGGTCCACACAGATCCATATGAATAATTTGAAGTGGTTTATCTGAATATGTGAAACTCTTTGATTTGAATTGAGCATGAGTCAGCTTTCCCATTTGATAGGATTCACATATAGAGTTACGAGGCTTAGATATTCTTGGAAGATCTTTCACAACACCTTCATTATTCAATTTGACAATATGATCAAAATTCAGGTGTCCAAGCCTTCTGTGCCATAACCAATTTTCATCAAATTTGCTTAAATGACATTCATCCTTATCTTCCTTCAGAACATAGACATTGTTTTCAGTTCTAACCCCTTTGCAATCAACTCTCCTGTGTTTACTGTTCTTATTTTACAATCTTTGGCAGTGAAAGTGACTTCACATCCTCTGTCACACACTTGAATGACACTAAGAAGATTATGCTTTAATCCATCAACAAATAATACATCTTGAGCTTTGCCTCTTCCATTACTTAATCTTACTATACCTTTACCTCTGATCTTTCCTGGAGCATCATTTCCAAAAGTCACATTTCCTGATTTACTTTCTTTGAGTGATAGGAACTTACTTTTTTCACCTGTCATATGTGTTGGAGTTACTTCACACACACCTAGGATTTATTTTTCCTAAGGTTTTTCCTTGTTTATTAGTCATTATTCAGTCTCCTATATTTTAGGAAGAATATTCCTCTAGGGAGAATATTCTCTTCAGTTTTCACTTTAGTTTGATTAGTTGAGTGGAGTCTAGATGCTGCATTGGTTTTGCCACCATGCAACATTGGGATCATCAACAGATAATGCACATTTTCTTTGGGATCATCACCAAACTAGCACATTAATCACGATTCTCTAATCTCCTCCTCACTTCACTTTGTTTCAGTCAGTTAACTGAAGATTGGTTGACTAGTTAACTCAGCTAGGTGGCATTTCACTCCTGTAACTACATGAGAGACTAGACTAGGTGGCAGTTCACTCCCGTAACTATTGGTGTGTGTCTAGATCACTCTAGACCACCACTATGGCGCATCAGTTACTCATGTATCCTATAT
>CBVK0100683459.1:0-19783 GCA_900067695.1 Picea abies
TCTTCCGATCTCACTTTGAGGGAGCCAACAAAGAACATATGTAACTCATTGCAATGTAAGTTGCTGCTATTTTGGGTTGGGTGAGTGACGGTCACCCAACTCTCAATAAATATGGGCAATTACTCTTTTTCTTTCCAGATCCACGCCTCATATAATCTTCATCCTTTTCACTTTGATTATTGTGTAGAAAATTACAAACAGACTGAAATCTTTTGGTTGGATTTATTTCTCCTTTTTCTTAAGGCATGTGGGTATTAGTTTATTCTATTTGGTTTCAAGCATATGTGTTGTTTGAGCACCAAAAAGTGGATGTTCCAAAATTACATTAACTGATATATTTATCTATCTATTAATATGTATAAATTTTCTTTGCCAATATTGTTAAGCTTTGCACATCACGATGGAGATACTTTCTCCTTTCTGTATAAAGGATAGTGTGGGAGTTCCTCGGTAGTTGCTTTTCTTAGCGAGTTGTTGTTTATTTTTGCCAACTCAAAAATGTGAGATTACATTTATAGTAAGGGTTTTGATGTGAATGTATGATGTTTTAAATGGGTTCAAGAGATAAATTGTCTTTGTTGTGCATGCAAAATGATAACTTTTAAGTTATGGGTGGTGGGTGGTGTTTGGTGTTGTGGGATTGTAGGTTTTTTTAATTAGTGTTTAATTTTTTATTAGAGATATATGTACTCTTGATGTTAAGGAGTTTGAAGTTGTTAATTATTTTTAATTGGCAAGTGTCTTTAAAAGTGTTATCATTTTTCTATCTAAGTGCATACATGGGCTAAACAATGTTTCTTTTGAAACTTTCAATGGTTTGGAGCTTCTGAATGAGTTTACTTGAATTCTCTTTTATTGTGGTGGTGATGGTTGTGAATATGAATTAAAGATGACGTTGAGTGTGAATATGAATTAAAGGTGATGAATACTTTCTTATTCAAGATGTATATTTAGATTTTTGGTTCATTTGAATGAATATGGACCCGATAAATGTTCATGATTTTTTTTAATGTGTAGAGAATATGGAGTCTAATGTGAAATATGAAGAGAAAGAAAAATATTTTTTAATCTTTGAATTAAAAATCAATTTTTCTTTCTTTCTCTAAAAACACAAAATATATTATTAAATTGCATTAGAGAAAGAAAACATTAAAAAATGAGTTGAATGCAAAATTTGATTGGAGGAATGTGAGTCTAGTCCTTATATAACATGTAACAAGTAGTATTGAAATGGAGGAGAAATGGTTTCCTTATGCACGAGGAGAAATGGCTTATTTATTGGAATGTTACAAGAGAAATGACTTCTTTATATTTGAAAAAAACTTCATGTTATATTGGGCGAACTAATTATTGGTAGTTTAAAAACATAAATAACATATAATAAAAACACACACTTTATTTTAAAGAGCCATATTTAGGCCCCAGATGGGGTTCCACGTAGTAGAAGGAGGCCACACAACCCTCCTGTTAACTCTGCCATAAATATGGCCAATCGTTGTCCCTCACCTCAATCTTGAATGGAGGGTGACCTTAATAGCTTACAAAGGAAGGTAGGACAACTCGCTCACATCAGTTTAATGGAGGTCTTGTTGATTAATAGCAGGAGGCAGGTGTTGAGTATGGGTTGATGCATTGTAGTCATGTCTGCCCCTTGGATATCTATCCAACTTAGCCCTGGATTGCAACACTTCGCCTCCGCTCTCTGTCACCTCGCTCTGCCTGAGAATTGGGTTTTGACACAGTTGGTTCTCTTGGATTCAATTCAATTGATTCTTCTCCCCCCAGGCTCTGGCAAGCCGAGAGAGAGAGAGGAAAGCCCAGGCGAGGCCCTGCCTAGTACATTCATGTAGCCAGGTAGAGATGCCTGCATAATCTGGAGCGAGCCCTGTCCATTGCTAGGAATTAGTGCACTGTGCAGCCTCATACTCCTCTAATGGACTATGTTGAGGAGAAATTCCCGGAGGAACCAATCCAAGTTCCAATGAAATCTCTCCTCTACACGGTCTCAAACGATTATGATCCAGGTGGATATTGGTGGCCACCCACCTATTCCAACTGGCTCATCGTGTCCATTTTTTATTCAACATGTCTTTCTGTACTTCTTTATAATTGTGATTTCTACACTTTTGGGGATGTATGAAGCCTCACAAATTCTGCAGGTGGATACGAGTGGCCTCTCGCCTAATCCAACTGACTTATTTTGTATGTTTTCATGTCAGCACATCTTTCTGTACTTTCAAGGTTATTTTAGGGCCCTAAATGTTGTTTTCTTGGCTCGCCATAGTCAAACTATAATCAAAGTCAGAGTTTAACAACATAATGTGTAGTTCTCTAAAAGACCTTCCAATGGGCTATCATGTTCCTAAAACGGAGGTCGTATGCAAAAGTTACGACCCTAGGAAGTTGAGGTACCAAATTACACCAACTTACCCATAGGGCCCACATGAATTTTGGTGTTTCACCTTCTAGGGTTAGGTTTTTGGATTTATAGGGTTTTGTCATTCATGAGTAATATGAAAAGGGCCTCTAGAGCCTCATTGTAATCCATTCTGCTTAGACAAATGTGCGTAACAGCCACATCTCTTCTCAGAGATAGCTACCACCATTCGAGCAATTTTCAGTTCTGTAGTTTTACAGTTTCAACCTATTTCATTATTTAATAGAAGATATTGTTATCTTTGTGTTTATTGTATTTAGTCTATTAATCAATTCGTTCTTCTCCTAAATCTGGATCAGTGGTATCAGAGCGGTTTGATCTTTAGTTATTTTTCTTCATGCATGTCCCTGACAAGGGCTGGGTACAATAAGTTGGGACTTGAACCAATCGAGCCATTACCAGATTGGTCACGTCGATCCCAACAACAACCCATGGGAGACAAAAAGAAATATGATGGAGCAGGAGATGCTATTAAAATGTTTCTCAAGGAATCCCTCGCATGGAAAAGGAACAAAATGATGGACAAATTCATGCAGATCCTTCGACGGTTTCCCATGGGAGAAGCATCTTCATCAGGAGGCCATGAAACCCCCTTCAAGGTACATGCAAATTTCGATATTCCATTATTTGAAGGACTGATAGATGCAGATGCTGTAGATAAATGGTTGAATCTGCTCGAAGGATATTTTTCGGTCCACAATTTTTCTAATCGGGAAAATATCACTTTTGCACTCCTCAAGGTCATTCCCTATGTTAAATACTGGTGGGATACTTACTCTGAGAAAAGGGTCGTGGAGGAATTTTCAATTTTTGTGGTGGCCCCTACATGGGATTCCTTTTGAGATGCCAATAAAGAACAGTACTACCCTGTTAGAAGCTATGAGGACCAGTACACCAGATGGACCACTCTACGTCAAGAAAGGGACCAGACAATACCAGACTTCACCAATATTTTCCATACCCTATGCAACAAATTGGTCATCAAAGATTCTGAGCATCATCTGGTTCTCAAATACTGTGACTGTTTGCATAGATACATTCAAACAGAAATGGAGTTCCTAGATGTCGCCTCATTGGGAACAACTTATAGATATGTTGTCAAGATCGAGCATAAATTTAAGCAGAAATGACAAGTGTTTGGATCTACAAATCCCTCACAGCCGAAGCAGGGAAAAGGCAATCCCAACCCACACGACATGGGACTGATTCGAGATGGCATCCCTCAGGACAATCCTTCCAAGCCACAACACAAGAAGGGCAATGAGAAGATGAAGAAGGACACAGGAAAATGGTGTGATCACCATAAAATTACTTGGCACAACATCAATGAATGTCGCTCCAAGCTGTCCCTTGTGGCTGAGATGAAGGATTCCGAGTCAGAGGGTGATTTTGATTTCAATTCAAATTATGAAGGATGGAAGAGAATTATCGACGATGAACACAGTGCCACGGTCGCTACCACCAAAGTCTGACCAAGCAAACCAAAATAACTAGAGGAAGGGGAACGCCTCTTTCACTCATAGACATGGGTCAAGGGGGATCCGATTCATTTCATTGTCAACAAGGGTAGTCAAAAGAACCTGATTTCAACAGAGGTCGTCAAGTGGCTGAACTTTCCAACAACACCGCACCTGCAACCCTACACCATCGACTGTCTTTGTTAAGGAAGATATCTCCGTGTCAGCCAACAATGTCATCTACCCTACAACATCAAGCCTT
Organism: Picea abies; assembly: GCA_900067695.1. Taxonomy (NCBI): domain Eukaryota; kingdom Viridiplantae; phylum Streptophyta; class Pinopsida; order Pinales; family Pinaceae; genus Picea; species Picea abies. The sequence continues at coordinate 4,157 of CBVK0100683459.1, forward strand.
TCAAATATGAGGTATTGTGTGATATTGATCCACTTGAAGTTTGTGATGTTCTTTTAGGACAACCATATTTGTGGAAGCATCATAATGTGAATGAGTCTAGACCCCACAGTTTTATTATTAATTTGGGTAGACAATTGTACAGGATACCAGAGGTGGCACTGCCTACTACTATTTATTTAATCTCTGCTAAGAAATGCAGTAAGGTCATTTCACATACCGAGAAGTTTGTCTTCTTTGTGATCCATGCTCACTGTAAGCAGAAGGTTGTTGCCACATCCATGGCCTCTACACAACACCTCTCTTTGTAGCAGAAGTAAGTGGACAGGATCATGGAAGAATACATAGACATCTTCGTCTCACCTACAAGGGTACTGACACACTGCCAAGTCAAGCATCCAATTGATCTGACCCCTGACGCACCTCTACCTAATGGACCAGTCTATTGGCACTCGCTAATGGAGAATGATGAAATCATGCACCAGATCCAAGATATTCTTCAAAAGGGGCACATCAGACCCAACTCCTCCCCTTGCAGAAGCCCGATTGTACTGGTGCATAATAAGGACAAGACTTGGCAAATATGCATTTATTACAGAGCCTTAAACAAAATCACAGTCATGAACCGCTACCCCATTCCCAGGATTGATGACCTTCTTTACCAACTCAAGGGGGCAAAGTTATTCAACAAGATTGACCTGAAGTCTGGCTACCACTAGGTTCCCATCGAACCAACTGATGTCTGGAAGACAACCTTCAAGTCTAAAGAAGGCCTCTATGAATGGCTAGTCATGCCCTTTGTCTTAACAAATGCACCAACCACTTTCATGTGGTTGATGGATGATGTATTGAGACCCTTCACCAACTCCTTTGTGGTAGTATATTTAGATGACATACTCATATTCAACAGAACATGGGAGGAGAACATGCGGCATATTCAACAGGTTTTGAGCACTTTGCAATAGCACAAGCTTTATGCCAACTTGGAAAAATTATCTTTTGGCATGAACATGGTCCAATCCCTGGGATACATTGTTGATGAGCATGGGGCACATGTTGATCCAACTAAGATCCAATTCATTTGTGACTGGCTAGCCCCGACCACACTGACCAAGCTTCGGAGCTTCTTGGGACTTGCCAATTTTTACCAACGGTTCATGTTGGTATTATCCCATATTGCATGGGCCCTCATCCATGTGACCAAGGGTGGTGGTAGGGCCAAGTTCGTGTAGGGGAAGGAGAAACAATGAGCATTCAAAGATCTTAAACATCCTTTGTACTCAGCTCCAGTACTCTCCTTGCCTGATCTAGAACAACCATTCGATATTGAGACTAATGCATCTGACTATGCTGTGTGCGAAGTTCTCACTCAGCACATGCATCCGGTGGCATACCATAGTGAGACACTCTCTGATACTGTCTGGAAATACCCAACCTATGACAAGGAAATGTATTCCATTGTACAATCTTGTCGTCAATGGAAACATTACATTATGGGGACAGAGACGATCATATACACTGATCACAAGCCTCTGTAGTTCATATAGACACAGGGAAAATTGCAGAACGACCACCTTCAGAAGTGGTCCACCTACCTACAACAATTCCATATCAACATCAAGTATAAGACATGTATCTCCAATCATGTCACTGACTACCTCAGTCGACCTCCTATGGCTGCACTTACCACTGTTCTCCATTCCCGTGGACATGAAATATCGGAGTGGCCCCAAATTTACCAGCAAGATCCGGACTTTGCCACCACATATCAGCTCTTGGGTACATGTGCCACTATCACTGATTTTCACATTCAGGATGGACTCTTATACAACCGGGGCCATCTCTCTGTTCCTACAAGACAGTGTGAAAAGATGATTTGGGAAGCCCACTACAGTCGGGTGGTAAGACATTTTGGCATGTAGAGAAAACTGTGGTCGTTCTTAAAAAACATTTTTATTTGCCAAAACTTCGACAGGACGTCAGCAAGTACATCAAATCTTTCACTGCCTACGCCATTGCCAAACTGACCATCAAGAATCAAGGCTTATACAACCCTCTTCCTATTCCAGAGAAGTCATGGGAATCCATCTCCATGGATTACATGTATGGTTTTTCGTCCACCAAGCATGAAAATGACTGCATGTTTGTGGCCATTGATCAATTTTCAAAGATGTCCATCCTCACAGCCTATAAGAAGAAAGTCATAGTGGAATATACTTCCAATCTCTTCTTCGAACGAGTTTGGGTTCACTTTTGAATACCACAGACCATCATCTCCGACCAAGAAAACAGGCTCCTCAACACCTTTTGGTCGAGTCTTTGGTCTCTGTTGAACACCAAGCTCACAAAATCCACTTCTTTCCACCCCCAAACTGATGGCCAAACCAAGGTCATCAATTGGATGACTGTGCACATCCTGTGCATGTACAATTATAAGCATCCCTGTACATGGGATGAGAGTCTCCCATATGTCCAACACAGTTACAACATGGCTCTCCATAGTTCTACCGGCCATAGCCCATTTCAGGCGGGTCTTAGATTCCAACCCTTGGGACCCATTGATGTTGCACTCCCTCTTTCCACAATATAGACAGACTCTTCTCCTGATCATTCTGCAACCGACAAATCCACTAGATTCATTGAGCGGATTCAACACATCCGCCAACAGGTCTAGGAGATTTTGCAGAAATCCAATGCTAAGTACAAGAAGCACCATGATAAACATAGGGTACCACACCAATTTTAGGTTGGCGATAAAGTTTGGTTACATTTGCAGAAGGGGTGTCTCATCAGGCCCCATCGGAAGCTTCACCTGCTTCGTTATGGGCCTTACACTATCACCAAGGATGTGGGTAGCAATGATTTTGAGCTCAACACTCCACCCTTCCTTGGTCTACATCTAGTATTCAATGTGGACCTCATTCGGCCATATTTTACACCATTATTGGACACCTCTAAGGTCGTCGAACAACTGACACCAATAGAGCTCAACCCTGACTGCATGGAACAAGCATCCACCGATCATATAGTGGACACACAGGTCAAGGGCACTCGTCAACAACAGATCCAGCTTTATCGGGTTGTCAAGGCAGGGCAACTCCTACACCAAGGCAAGTGGCTCACTCGGGGCCAAATCCAACAAATGTTTCCTCACCTGATGGGGGAATGCGACGGAATGGAGACCATTGCTTCCTAAGGGGTGAGGATTTATCGAGTTGGATATTGGTGGCCACCCACCTATTCCAACTGGTTCCTCGTGTCCATTTTTTATTCAACATGTCTTTCTGTACTGCTTTATAATTGTGAGTTCTACACTTATGGGGATGTCTAAATCCTCACACATTCTCCAGGTGGATACAAGTGGCCTCTCACTTAATCCAATTGGATTATTTTGTATTTTTTCATGTCAGCACATCTTGTTGTACTTTCAGGGCTATTTTGGGTCCCTAAACGTTGTTTTCTTGGCTTGCCACAGTTAGACTGTAAAAAAATCCAAATTCTGACGGTGGAATGTGTATCTCTCCGAAAGACATTTCCAATAGGCTATCACGTGCCTAAAATGGAGGTCGTATGCAAAATTTATGACCCTAGGAATTTGAGGTACCAAATTACACCAACTTACCCATAGGGCCCACATGACTTTTGGCATTTCACCTTCTATGGTTAGGTTTTTGAATGTCTAGGTGTTATAACCCTAATTTTCACCAGACATGCTTACCTGGCATCAGGCCATCTCAGATTCCTTCTTTGCCAAAACACTGTTGAACAAACCTTCTTAAAAACCCCTTTTATAAAGTCTCACGCGCCCTGCTACATTACTGCACGCGTGTACATGCTAGCTGACCCAAGACAATCTGCGTGTACCTACCAAAGCATGAGAAAAGGAAAGTTTCTGATGGAACACACAACTTTGGGTAAGTTAACTAAACCTTTCGGCCATACATGGCTGGAAATTCGACCAGATACCTATCTTCTTCTATCCTATAAAAGAAGGGTTAGGGGTCCCATCTGAAAGAGGAAAAAATATAGTAAAGAGACTATACCTAATTAAGCATTCCCCTTGTCCCAACCTTTAGCCATCCTTGTGTAAAGAGAAGTATAGAGCAAAGTAGTTGGAGGAAAGTTGAAGAGGAGCCCAGGACCAGGTTCATGGAGTAGTGGCCGACTTCATCATTGTAAGTTGCTTTAGTGAAGTTAATAATAAAGAAGTACTTTTGCCGTCCCACCATATGAGGTTTTCATTGTTTATTGCGTACATGTTGATTAAATATCTAACCCATTAATATGTAGATCAAATGCATGTGGAGTTCTTTGTTTGTCTTTTATGAATGCAGGTCAGCCTTGGGAGGAGAGTTGCAGTCAAAGAGCGACCAAGCGTGAAGAGGGATTGATATAAAACGCCCGAAATAAGGTATGTTCACTTGATCTTCTTAACTACGTATTTTTTTAAGAATAATGGGGATTAGGTCTGGGATAACGGTAGAAAGTATGAATCTTTAGGTCTTTTCTGCATGCATGATAAAACCCTAAGTGCTAGTCCGTAGAGGGATTTCCCACTCACAACAGAATTGGCGACCATATTAGGGATCTCTAGGGTTCCTGGGAATATTTTTTGGGTATTTTTAAAAACTGGTTTCATTCCTTGTTTTTAAAGTTTCTGCAAAAGTCTGAGCGAATAGAGATTCTGGTATTCCATACCAGTTATCTTTTTTTCTTTGCTTGACTGCATTTTTTTTTCTTTTCTTAGACCCACAGAGGTACACTCGGCCTGTATAAGGTCTGCATGCATGTACCCACGCCCTACCTTCTCATAGCCCGCATGTACATGCTAGCTGAGGAAGTGTCAGTCGCGTGTATGATTCCAAAAAGTTTCTTTTAGAGAGGTAGTCATCCGCTCCCCTGTCAGAAATAGTCCTTCTCAGGGGTTTTCTGAAACTCTTTCTAGTATTTTTTGTTAGCAGTCTATAGCTTAGGTTTCACCTCAGATTGGTTTGTTCTATGAATTTTTCCTTGAATTGTTTTCTTTTTCCTATTAAAATAAGTGTATGAGTCTTCAAGAGATCCTAGTTCTCAGTACCAGTAGTCTTTGACTGGGCTGGATTTCTTGGCCTTTCATTTTCCTTAGAGTTCCAGAGACACACACGGTCTGTATAAGGCCAACACGCATGTACACGCGCTCTAACTTTACACAACTCACGTGCACACACTTGCTGTTGAACTGTTAGCAATGTGCCTGTGGCAAAATTTTTTGTTGAAGGTGAGGCAATCACCCTTTCCTTTGACAAGAGTTATACCTCTCAGGTTTTTGGGTCTTTGTCTTAGTGGTCAGTAACTTAGGTTTGATCACAACAATAGCTTTCTTTTTCATTAAGAAGTTTTCCTCAAAATTTTTCTCTTATAGGGTTTTTAGACAAGTGTAAGAGTCCAATTTTAATTTGCTTGTGTGTGATTTTTAAAGTGACGCTTTGCGATCTATGCTTAGCCTAGAGGTTCTCTTTGTTTTTACTTGTTGATATTTTTCCTTTTTGCTTTGTGAGCATTCAAATAAAAAAAAAATCTTTTATTTCTTTGTTTGGTTAAATAGTGTTGTTTTGCATTAGTAACCAGGGAAAAGTATTTTCTTTCATAAGTTCTTGATGGTTTACTTAGACCATAAGTAGCTCGTAGTTGAGTGAAATCCTTCTTTGAGTTCGTTGTTCAAAGATCTTAGAAATTTTTTAAGTTTAAAAAGTTGTTTAAGATTTGAGTTAAGTGAAGTTATTTTGTTTCCATCTTTCTGTTTATTTTGCTTTCGTCTTTCAAACATCACTAGTTTAACTTTCATAACCTTTGACTTAATACAAGCCATAAAAATGAATGCTAAATCTAAAATGCATTATACCTTTTATGTTTGTAGGGTCAACCAAATAGTTTAGGGTTAGGGCCTTGAATTAGGTTGGAGAGGAAATTCTTCAAGGCCATTATATCAAACATTGGAGGTTGAGTTAGGGAGTGTCAAAGTCCAGTATCGTGAAAGTTATCTGGGACCCCCCTCTAACACAAAGGCTAAAAATGAGGTCACGTGCGGAAAGGTAATGGAGATAACCCCTCCAAAGATGGACCAATCATAGTGGAGAACACATATAGAGGGATTTTCTTGGGATTCCGTCGATTGCATTTGCCACGGAGCTTCGTGGGTCTCGAATCTATTCGAGGTCCTCAGTTGTCTTCCGGACCACTTGTCTTCGATACCCTTGAAAGTACTTGGGCTCGATACCCTGCTCATTGTGGTCTACCCGACTTTCAACTGTACCCTCCTTGTGACTGTTCGCGCATTGGAAACCTAGTTGCCTATCTTTTTAGAGACATACACATGTGACTGCGGGGTATACCACGGTACCTATGACATACGTCGGGCCACATTTTGCAAAGTATACCTGGAGGGTGATTCCGTGTTCGATTTTCATTTGCACTGGTAAGTTTCTCTAGTGTTGGTTGTTTTAACTGTTCTTCCAACTAGTTTAGTGTTTGCTTGTTTTATCTTGGAGGGACTAATCTAGTGTGTGTTGTTTTTTGAATGAACAGAAAGCCCTAGGATGTCTTTGATATTCTTACAAAGTGGAGGATCACGAGTTCCACCGGTCATGAAGGATTCTGGGCCTATCACCAGTTACACTTGAGCCACCTTCGCCACCACTAAGGCGAAATCTAGACCAACAAGGGTCTTTTGAAGTGACCAGGTCACAAGAAATTGTACCCAACCAACATCCGGAGGAAACGACCATTTTAGAATTTGGAGTGAAAGATATTGGTCCATACGAAACTCCAACCACTGATCTTTCGACACCCATCATCGTATCGATTCACCCTTACGAGTGTCAGACAATGTCGCACACAGCAATGGAAACAAATGCTATCACTTCTTTTGGGAATTCTTCAATTCCCACTATGGTTTTCACCACAGGAGAGTTTCCACCTCCTAACCCACCTTCACCGGTTCGAGCCACCATGGTCTCAACCGCCTCTACCTTGAATAGGGGTCCAATCTTGTCTACGGCAGAGGCCACATCCCCTTTCACATAGAGTGTGACAGGCCCTCCGTTCTCATATGAGATGCCTAGCTCAGGTACAAGTCCTGTACTTTCCTACTCCACTTCACAGACTTTAGGTATGGGGGTAGGGAGCTCTAATGCTCCTCTGTAAGGCCACATGGGGGGCACTTTAGCTCCTTTTAATGCTTTCCCTTGTGGGGGAGGTCATATACCTCCTTCGTCCCCTTCGCTCGGTGGCACCCACCAACAATCCGCCGGGCCAACTACACTCCATAATTTATTTAGAGAAGGGAGTCAAGGACCACCTTCTCATAATATGCCGGTAGGTTCGACACTGTTTTCTTTGTTTAGTGTTTTTGGTAACAACTCTTTCTCATCAGCTTCTTTCTCGACTGGGGGCAATCCTGATTACGGACAACCTATTCCTATGCAGGGTACTATTCCTGCATAAGGGGAAAACCCATGAAATTCTTCCACGTCAGAGCCTTGGAATTATTGACAGGGATCAGTTCCCTCGTTAGGAATGCCAATTTGAGGCAATTATTTTCAAAACCAATGGAACCCTAGACAAGGTACTATTTCTATCCCCATGGGATCGGCCTGGGGGAACCCTTCCCAAAGTCCTTCGAATGTAATGCATGCCCAACCATCTACATCTTATTTTGGGAATCAACTGATGATGTCTCCTCACACGTAGAATCCATACGCTAGTCATGGCCATGGTTTTTACCAGAACCCAGGCCAGTAGCTGAACTTTTCCTGGCAACCTGGTGCCAGTCAAACTCCAGGTCACTTTTTCCATGGTTATCACCAACAACCTAAACTACCTTTCTTGGCAACCTTGCATTTTCCAAACTTGACAAGATTGTTGAATGACCCTATCTGTCACGATCTATGTTGGCCCCCTATGCCGACAAAGTTTCCTTCAAACATACCAAAGTTCGAAGCCAAGCCTAATGAAGATCCAGGAGATCATGTGACCACCTTCCATCTTTGGTTCTCATCTAACTCATTGAAAGACGACTCTGTACAGTTGCGATTGTTTCAACGTACTCTCATAGGGATTGTTGTGAAATGGTACATTGAGCTTGACCACTCAAGATACTCTTCCTTTGACTAATTGGCAATGGATTTCCTAAACCATTCCCAATTACCTGTGCGATATGACACTGACACAGAACTACTGGCCAATTTTTCCCAGACAAAAGTGGACCATATCTCTGATCACATTCGAGAATGGAGACACTGGAAGAGTTTAATTAAGGTTCCAATCCCACCATCATTCCTGCTCGAGTGGTTCCTTAAGTCTTTGGTCCCACAGTTATCCAAAGACATCACAACATCAGGAGTGTTTTCTGAAGAAGATGCCATCATTAGAGCTCAACATCTCAAGCTAATCTACTCTCAGTCCGGTTTATTATACGAGATCTTGCCAGATGCGCCATGCTCAATACTTGATAAAACCAGATAGAGAGTTGGACCACATGCCGATGGTATTGTTGGTTCAGCACAAACAAAGCCAACTGAGCAACTGACGAACCAATTGCAATAATTTTCTATACAACACACAACGACCAGCCAAAATACCATTTTGGCTGCTCCCCCTACCCAAACGTTGGATGTACACACAGTGCAATAGACAAATCCAAAGGCCACCTAGCAGCCCGAAGGAAAGAAAAAACAACGTAAGAAGGGTAAGGGGGATAAGAAACCCACTAATAATGCTGGCGGGGGCACCACTGAGAAACGTAAGGTGAGGTATCTGTGTAACCCGTGCACAAAAGACCACTCGACCCACCAATGTCCTCGGCTGGTAGAGGCCCAAAATTTTGTGTCACAGCAACAACTTTTTGTGTTAACCAATCCATTTCAACATGGGAAAAACCTAACCCAAGCCTCTACAAGCACAGAAGGGGGAAGTCAAGGACCCTCTCCCTCTTCGAACAATCCCGCATCCACGGATGTGTATATGATGAAGGGTGATGCTTTTATATTGACTAGAGCACATGACTACAATAAACCAATAACTTCTGAGAAGGGAAAAGAAGCTGAACTCCCATCTCATCCTCTCTATATCGAGAAGACTTTGGGTGAAACAATAACATGCATCCCGAAAGGCGCGTTCAAAAATGCTTCTCACAACCCAAACGCAAGGGCCACCCAAAACTATTCTGTGGTGGAGGATTTGTCTCAAACCCCTTGGGCAATGTCCGCTTTGGAGGTCCTCCAAAGCTTCCCTTCCCAGAGGAAAGCTTTGTTATCCTCTTTAGGATCTACCGAGACTTGTAATCAGGGTATAATCATGCTGGATACAACCGACTTAAAACCTTGTCTACCTTACCACGTAGCATTTCAGATAGTAGTGGCTCACCCCACGAAAACTTTTACTCGAAATATTTTCCGCACAGTGGTTGATGAGGGCACCTTGTCATGCGTTATGTCATTGGCATGTTGGAAGGGAATTGGCTAGCCTGTTTTGTCTCCGTCACCTACTCTTCTCACTTCTTTCGATGATCATTCATTATGACCACATGGTATCATTACCTCTTTCCCTGTGCAGTTAGAAGGGAAGGTTGTGTGAGTTGAGGTAGAAGTAGTCGACACATCCCTCAACTACAATCTCTTGTTAGGAAGGAGTTGGACTTATGCCATGCAAGCAGTGGTTGCTATAGTTTTCTGGGTCTTATTGTTTCCACAAGAGGACTAGATTGTGACCATTGATCAATTGTCTTTCTCCAGACTTGACCCTTCGTTGGGAGTATCCGTGGTCTTGATGATTGATAATCCCAAACCAGGCGTAGTCAAAATAGGGGTTGGTTTGTGCCCATCTTTGATGGGTACCTTCGATTACCTGCCCCCTCAAGGCGATGTCAAGTTCATATCCGACCACCATAAGGTTGAGATTTTCCAAGTTTCGTCATTTCACACGACTTACTTCAACGATCCATGGATACTTCCTTCCCCATCGGCCACGATGGAAGGGACAAGGCACCTGGGCATGTCCATGCCCTTGTCCACAGCTAAAGTAGCGCACTCTTTAGTCCAACAAGCTTCGGCTGACACAGATCCAACTCCTGCACAAGAGTTAGATCCAAATCTAGAGCCTATTTGGGCTCAAGGTTCTCTCGCTGACATCAATTCTTTAGACTTAGTCTTGCCCTCTGACGAAGAAGTAATTGAAGTAATGACTAGTCTGAACAAACCTTGGGATGATCTCCATCACAGATCATACTTCCTCCCAGAGTTAAGCGTAATCAAAGCTGGAGAATTCACCTGGACTATGATTGGAGATAGGTCTTGTCCTATTAATCCCTTAGCTACACATGAGGTTTATGCCGAGGGTAATATGGAAACTATCACTGAAACCATACAGATCAATATCTCCAGAAGCCCTGGCATCATGGAGAATGTTTTCGTTGGAGCTGACTGTTCCCCCGGTGAGATTCAAATCTACACACATCTATTAAAAGAATTCCGCGACATTTTTGCCTGGTCTTATGAGGAAATTCCAGGTATTGATCCAAAAATAGTCGAACATGAAATCACAACTTATCCATATGCCAAGCCAACACGAAAGAAGCTTCATCCAGTTAATCCCAGGAAAGCAACATCCATTAAGGTTGAAGTTGAGAAACTGCTCAAAGCCGGGTTTATCTATCCTATCCATTTGACCCAATGGGTGTCAAATCCTGTGACGGTCAATAAGAAACAGAGCACAATTCGTGTATGTACAAACTTCTGTGATTTGAACAAGGCCTGTCCAAAATATAATTTTCCCACACCATTCATCGAATAGATAATTGATGAATGTGCAGGTTGTGAGGCCTTCTCTTTCATGGATGGTTTTTCAGGATATAATCAAATACAAATCAAACCTAAAGACCAGCACAAAATGACAATCATTTGTCCATGGGGTACATTCGCATATCGTAAGATGCCTTTTGGTCTCAAAAATGCTAGAGCGACCTTTCAGTGGGCCTTGTCTTTTTCTTTCCATGATCTCAAGCATATAGTCAAGGCCTATTTATATGATTTAGCATCTCGATCTCGCAAGAGAACAAATCATCCCACACACCTCCGACTTATCTTTGGGTGATTTCACTACTTCCAGATTCGCTTGAATCTAAACAATTGCAGCTTTTGAGTAACATCAGGATCTTTGTTAGGTTTCATAGTGTCAACAATAGGGATCATGGTCGATCCTCTCAAGGTTGAGGAAATAATTCAGTTTCCTCCCCCGTGCACAATCCTTCAACTTAAGAGTCTACAGAGAAAGGAGAATTTTTTAAGGTGTTTCATTGCTAACTATGCCGAGATCACAAAGGGCTTTATGCACTTACTCGAGAAAGACGTTCCTTTTTATTGGGACAATGTCACTTAAAACTCTTTTGAAGCATTGAAACATGCCCTCACAACTTCCCCTTTGCTTTGGCCACCTAAATATAACAAAGATTTCTTATTATACCTGGATGCAACAGAGTTAACCATCAACATGGTATTAGTTCAAGAAGATGATTTGTTCTCAGAATATGTGTTCTATTACCTGAGCTGAGGCCTAGTTGGACTGTAACTCAATATTCTCATATCGAAAAACTTGAGTTGGGAGCAGTCCATGCTGTTCAACAGTTCCGTCATTATGTTTTGTTTCGCAAGATCACCATCATTGCTATTGTGAATCCATTTTGGTACATGTTGACACGATGAGTAATAGGCAGAAATATCAGTAGATGGATAGTCGTCCTCCAGAAATTTGACTTAGATTTCATTTCAGAAAAATCCAAAAAGTCACATGTCTTCGCAGAACTTATTTCATAACTTCTGTTTGAGTCAGGTGATGTTGTGCCTGAAGCATTTCCTATTAGAGGAGATATGTTTTTGATCACATCTTTGGATCCCTAGTACGAAGATATACTTATCTATCTGCAAAATTTGAAGTGCCCCACCTCTGCTTCTCGTGATGAGAGTCCCCGTATACGCCATCAGGCAAAGAATTATCTCATACTCGATGATACGTTGTATCGAAGAGGTGTAGACTACATCCTGCGCTGATGTCTCACTCACGAAGAAGCAGTTATCGTGCTTAACGATTGCCATATCGGAGCATGTGGCGGTCATTTTTCTAGGTTGGCAAAAACCCAAAAGATTTTACGAGAAGGTTAATTCTGGCCGACACTAATCAAAGATTGTATCAAATCGGTCAAGAAGTGCCACCCATGTCAGATCTTCTCTCGGAAGATGAGGGTACATCCCACTCCCATGTTTCCTGTCATCATAGTTGGTCCCTTCACGAAGTGGGGGATTGATTACACTACATGCAACCCTCCTTCAACGAGGGGGAACCGTTATATCATTGTAGCCATAGACTACTTCACGAAGTGGGTTGAAGCTATGCCAATGTTTAAAGATGATGGAGAGAATGCGACTCTCTTTTTATTCAACCAGAAAATATCAAGGTTCGGTGTCTCGAGAGATATTTTCATTGACCATGGTAGTCACTTTCAGAAATAGATGATGACTGAGTTAACATCAAAGCTTGGGTTTCGGAAAGCACATTCATCACCCTACTACCCCCAAGCAAATGGTCAGGTGGACACTGTAAATAAATCTCTTGAGACCATCCTACAGCGAAAGATCAACTTAGCCAAGTCAAATTGGGATTTGATGTTATACTTGGCATTATGGGCTTACCGAACATCTGTTAAGACTGCAACCAGTTTGTAACACCCTGTTTCCCCCAATTTGTAATTAATCATAAAATAAGAATTACCCTGCTAATGCATGAGGATAATGTAAATGTATTATTGTTTGAGTTGTCAATAACTGACTATGGGGGTGAAGCCTTGAAAGTGCTGGCCATGATATCACTAGAGGAAGAATGTGAGAACTATAAGAGAGGGTTCATATATCAAATAACCCCAAATATCCCATGATAAGGATGACAAACCTTCTTCGAATCCCAAGGAAAGGAAAACATTCAATGAAGAAAGGACTGTGGTTGAATCACCAACCACCCCCATGAATGGAAACATGGGCTGTCAGCCTGAAGTACTGCAGGGACTTGTAGACCTGAGCTTCCTTCTGACAGAAGGAACCAGATAGGTCGGAAAAACCTTCCCAGGAAAGAGGGACACACACACGGGAGGCAGAGAGGAGACGGGGGGCAGAAGATCGCAAGGGGGAGGTGAGAAGCTCTTCAGCGACTCATGAGCGGAAGGTCAGGAGATTGATGCCGAAGAGCATCTGAGAAACCTCATCGAGGCCACAACCGAGTGAGAAAGATCCTAGTTCTAGAAAACAAGACCTGAACATAAACTAAAAAAGAGAGAGAACCCTCAAGATGGGTGAGAGCTCCCTGTGTTATCCACAATTTTGGTTATCGTGATGATGTTATGATGATGGAAAATCAAGCTCTTCACTAAGAACACTTTCCTGAGAAAAGTTACATTTGTCTGCTTCCAGAAATCATACTTTTAAGGGATGTTCGCAGGCTACCTATATATTTTCCTGCGAGAATGCCTGATTCTCGCAGGCTGAATTAAGATGGAGTGCAAGGGGTTCGCACTGTACCTAACTCTCAGGGTGTGAACATCTTCCAAAGGAGGGAAAAAGATAAATTCTCGAACTTTCTATAAGGGAATCTTCTAGAAGGATGAGTTGGCTTTCGAATGGTTATTCAGGTGTTGGCATTCCAGATATCTTGGGATCATTTCCTACCCAAGTAACTAATCTATCTTCTCCTATATATTGAAGAGATTGCTCATGGAAAAGGTTAGAAGAAAACTAGCAAGATATTTATTGAAGAATTAGTGCAAGACTGTATGGAGGACTGATGCTACAACAGTTAGAGACACCAACAAGGTCATCAAAAGTGGTTGATTTTATTCATGCATGAGCAAGTGTGTGTGTCAGATCTAGGAGCCATCAAAAGGAGATCTACAACATTAAGGCTCAGGTTGTAAGTTTCACTTTCAATTAATTCAATACAGTAATATGTCCCTTTCCCATAAAGATGATGTCACTTTATTACATAACTCCTTGATCATATGTATAGATTAGCTATTGAATATATTAATATGCCTTCACTTTGATTGGTTTGTCCTGTTGTGATCTGAACGACACAAGAGCGTTGGAGCGAAGCTTGGAACAACAAAGACCCAAGGAAAGCGTTCATAAGGTATGTGCATGACCCTTGCCTCTTAGTTCATTCGATAGTGTAGATCTAGGGAAAGAGTATTATTCTGTCCTGTTTTGTTCTAGATCCAGGTGGATCTAGGGAGATCGGTTTGTGTCCGCACTTACGGATTTATCCTGAAACAAAATTGGCGACCATACTGGGGAACTATTCCCTTTTTCTTTATGGTTTTTGAATTTTCTGTGGCCATTTTCTCTATTTGCATTTTTCTCTTGTTTTGTCAGTGTCTGAGTCCTCAGGATATCCTGAGAGACCTTCTGGGTCTATAAGCCTGTTTGAATTTTGCTTGCATTTTCAAAATTTTTGTAATCTTCAGGAATTCTCGCACTGTGTGTATTTACAGCCTATGAGAACTAGCCAGGTTCGCACCCTGCATATAGGGTCCAGTGCGAACACCTCGCACCTTGCTATAAGATGGCCTGCGAGAATCCTATCTTCTCGCACTGTGTTACACTGCTTGCCTGCGAGCAAGATTTTTGAAAATTTTGAAATTTAAGTTTTGATTTTTTCAATTACTCAGATCAGTTGAATTACATCTTTTTGGCTTATTGGATCATTGATTTACACATCTCTTGCTTTAGTTTGCATGCTCGAACATATTTAGGGTTTCAAGGTCTTTCTTACCCTTTGTAGCTTGACTTTCATTTCTTGGCTCTTATTGGCATTGTCATTCTCTCTGAATTCTGGAGTTGAGTGTGTCTGTTTGGCTGAGAACCAGTGATTGGTTGAGAGTTAAGTGCTTGGTGTTTCTCATTTGCTTGTTGGTTCGACAGAACATTTTAATTTGCATTGAGAAGACTCATTAGTTTGCTTTTTTTTTTTACTTTCGTTGAAAGTGTTGGTTGGGTTGTTTTTGTTTGAGTCTTTATGATTTGATTTTCTTTTCTCGTTAATCAGAGTTCTTTTTGGAAAGTGAACAACAAGTTTTCTTTCAAAATATTGTTTTTTGTATTTCAAAAGACATCGAAAATCAAAATTTTGAGTTTATTGAAGTATTTGAAAGAGACACATAGAGATTGTCCTTTGACATATGATTCTTTGCATTGACATCTGAAAGGAAATTGTGCGTTGCATAGTAGTATTGAGTTGATTTGGAAAATTTTCTCTCTCTCCCATAAATAGGATTCATGGAATGAAAAGTGTTATATTTCATCATCCTTGCATTATTTGGGTCAGAGTCATACATCGCGAGTTTCACTTCCGTTACCTTTGAGTAAACAACATCTTTTAAAAACATTGTGTAATCTTAAAATTTATCTAGTAACTCTTTTCTAGGGCTCTTTTACACCAACATTTAGCTAGGCTAGTGCTTTGGAGTAGGAAGAGAGATACACTCTCCAAAATCTCAAAAACACACAATAGCATCTTGAGTTAGGGAGTGTTAAATTCCATTTGCAACATATTGTC
>CBVK0100683461.1:0-13844 GCA_900067695.1 Picea abies
TTATTTAAATAATTTATTTTCTATTCACTTTGAATTATATTACACTATTCACTTCACTTTATTAGTGACCTTATAAAACTCTCTTAAACCACTTTGACTACTTTGACATTTTGGGGCTTCTAGATGACACATGGGGGTTCTCCAACTTCACATGGCCATAACTCTCTAACCGTGAGGATTTATGTGACGTTCCACATACCACTGGAAATGACATGACATGTAATATCCATATAGAATAGTATTACCTGAAAATATATCGAAACTCATACCGCTATCCATCAAATAAACTTGGGTCCACTACCCAAACCTGGGTTCTCCAACTTCACATGGCCATAACTTTCTAACCGTGAGGAGTTATATGACATTCCACATACCATCAGAAATGGAATGACATGTACTATCCATATAAAATATTCTTACCTTCAAATATATTAAATCTCATACCATTATACATTAAAAAACCTTGGGTCCATTACCAAAACCTTTTTGCTACTGAACTTTCTCCAAGGGTTCACATCAATCACTAAGGGTTGACATCAATCTAAAATATCACTCTCCAATGGTTGACATCAATGAAAACTAACAATCCATACCAACTTTCCATCAAACTAAGCCAATTGTCTGACAATTTGATGCAGACCCCCCTTCTCTCGTAAGGGTTGCACGACCTCCCGGTCTAGGATTGATCAACAAATTGAGTCCAATTGAATCTTTAGGGCCTCTCCTAGACCCAAAACTCACTTACATAGGTCCTTTCTCCAAAGGCGCAGGTCATACGAGACCCACAAAACTTCTCCTAGACGTTGTTCAAGTCTCAACACTGAATGGGTGCTAACTCCTCCTTGCTAATCCCTTTCTCCCTTGTGGCCACGACCGTGACCACATGCCCGAGTGAAAGGCATGTCGTGATTTTGTGTTTCACGACCCTGGGAGTGCTGCTACCTCTGTTCACCTGATAGTCGAAATCGTGATGACCCAAAATCCACGGTCCAGATCTTCCCTTGATCGACAACTGCGATCGAGTTGGCATTTCGCGTTTCGCGACTTCGGAGTTCCCTTGCCTCCGTTCTCCCGATAGCCTAAATCGTGGTGACACTGGATCACGATCTAGGTCTCTCCTCCAAACTGACGGTCACAATGATTTTAGGACTTCACGTTTCATGAAGTCAGAAAGCTTGTCACCTCCGATCCTCCAATCCCCGAAATGTCGATATTTCACCCTGGAAAATCAATGGTCTAGATCTCTCCTGGATCCAATGGCTCAGGACCAGTCATCGATTCGGGATTTGCAAATCATTAGTGTTCTTCCTTTTGACTCTTCCAAAGAGCGAGTCAATGAAATGTTGGTCATTTTCCACATATCCCTCTTGATGGACGGTTTCGATTCTCTAGCGTTCAGATCAAACGGATGAGAACCTTTCCCCCTTGCGCTTATGCTATCTTCAGAGTTAGAATATCTTCTGGATGTTCAAAGGTTTTAGACATTTGCTCCTTCGGCGAGTCCGATTCTTAGATCTCTTTAACACTAATGAGAAGTGTTACTCCTCCTGAGCTTGGTCTCGTGAAGGCTTCGAATTTTCGTGCACTCCTTGCATCCCAGGCAATTCGATAACTTAGATCCTCAAGATTTCTTGAGAGAACCTCCTCTCACCCTCCCATTGTTCTCCTTTTCTGGTTCTTTGACTTCATGCGAAGTCCCTTTGACAGTTAATCGAATCTCGAATCCGTGCACTCCTTGAACCAGATCTCTATGCAAGGTTTTGGGTTCTTGCGAATGATTGTGCATGCCTTGCACCAGTCTCTTTGCACTCTTTGCAAAGGGAAAGTTTTGTGTTATCTCTTCTGAGCTTCAAAATTGAAAAATATTCCATCAACGCGCTCCTTGTGTTATGTGTGCACACCTTGCACAACTTCAATAGAAGAGAAACAATTGAAACTGATCCTAACATTCACAATTCCATATACTCATAATGAGATTCATTCATTCACTCATGAAAAAATAATACAGAGAATCGAAAAACAATGTTCTATTCATAAGTGAAAATGATTACAGCTGAAATAGAAAAAACAACCACTGAAACTCCAATTTCCTGCTAACTTGCAGCTAACATCTACCTTGCAGCCAACCTCATTTGGGCGTACCAAACCTCTATATATTAGAGGGCTCTTAGGGTTTCCCACTTAACTACATGTCTACTCTAAGACTATCCTACAACTATATTGGATTGGTTGCACTCCAGAGTCATAATGGAAACTCCTACTCCACTCGTGATTATCTAAACGTGCCTCAAAGGGTAATTTCAGCTCTGGGTTCAAGCGTGCCTCAAAAGATAAATTCCAACACTGAGTTAAGTCATATTTCAAATATCTGTTGCAACTGTCGGTGTTGGATCCTGTGTATATTCCTTGACTCTTTCTCCACGCGATTGCCAACGATGCTCTTGCATCATACTCCCCTTGACAAAAATTCATGGACTCTTGTCCATGAGCTCTTGCACTATCCTTCCATACTTCTAGATAGCAACTTCATTTTCCCAACTGACATCTTCTATTAGGTGCCCCTTCCACTTGACCAGATATTCTAAATAGGTCTTCCTCCTAGTCTTCTTGTTAATCCTCTAATCAACAATTTTCTCCAGCTATTGTTGTGAGGGAAATCTCCTTACAGACTAGCAAATAGGGTTATGCTTTGAATGCAGATATGACCAAGAGAAAATATACTTTCTACCTTCGTCCCCAGACTTAAATCCTATTTCTTTTTAGTAAAACATGGCTAGATCAACCTACTTTGTTCCAGGTGTTTGATGTCGATCCCTTGTCGCACTTGATCACTTGTTTGTAGTTCCTCTTTCCAACGCTGACCTGCATATAAGACAAGTAACAACTACACATGCATCTTACCTATAGACTAACAGGTTAGAGATTCAAACATGCATTTAACAAATTATGAATAACTCATGAATTGGGATGGGAAAAGAATTTTCTTAATTGCTTTGAATGAGTCAACTTGCAAAAATTCGAGACCGACCACCGCTTTGTGAACCTGATCCTGGGCTCCTCTTCAACTGTCCTCGAAATTCTTTGCTTTGTATCTCTTCTGGCACAAGGATGGCTAAAGGGTTGGGACAATGGGAATATGCAAATGGGCAGAGTTTCTTTGCTATATTTTTCCTCCTCCAAATGGGACCCCTAGCCCTTCTTTTATAGGTTAGAAGAAGCTAGGTATTTGGACGAACCCTCGGCCATGCATGGTCGAGAGTTTTAGTTAACTCACCCAGAGCTGTGTGTTCCGTCGGAAACTTTCCTTTTTTTTTATGCTTTTGTCGGTCCACGTGGGTTGTTTGAGGTCAGCTAGCATGTACACCCGTGCAGTAACAGAGTAGGGCATATGGGCCTTTATAAAAGAGGTTTTTTAAAGAGTTGTTCGGCAGTGCTTTGGCAAAGAAGGGATCTAAGATGGCCTAATGCCAGGTAAGCATGTATGGTGCAATTTAGGGTTATAATAGTTGTGGCTTTTCTACTATGGGCATTTTCTTTTCCCACTGGATATTCACTTGATCTTTTGATCTCTCTATGTTATCTTTCCTGTAAGGGTACAGATCTATAACATTGAATATGGGTGATATTCCCACATCATCCGACAACTCAATCTCATAGGCGTTTGCATCAAACTTCCTCAAGATCTTGCATGGTCCTATATTCTTCATCTTTAACTTGTTATATGTTCCCCTAGGGAACCTTTCCTTCCTGAGATGTGCCAGAACCTGATCTCCTAATTCAAACTAAAGTTCTCTGCGATGTTGATCAGCTCTGCTTTTGTACTCCTCGTTAGAACTCTACAACTGTCCTTTGATGTGGCTATGGAGCTTCTCCATCTCTACAGCAAAATCTTCTGCTCCAGTGCTCCTGATCTCACTCTGTTCCAAATATCTCAACTCAGATACTCCCATGGGTTGCATTCCATACAATATTTGGAATGGGCTTTTTCCAGTGCTCCTGTTTGGTGAGTCATTATAGGAAAATTCTGATTGTGGCATAATTTGATCCCAATGATTATGGTTCTCAGTGACCAGACTCCTCAATAGGTTTCCAAAACTTATGATTACCACCTCAGTTCATCCATTTGTCTGAGGATGATAAGTTGAGCTGAAGGACAAATCTATCCCCAACATATTCCATAGCATTCTCCAAAAGTGTCCAACAAATTTTGTGTCTCTGTCCAAGACATTGATTCTGGGTAGGTCGTGAAGTCTCACAACTTCCTTAAAAAGAAAATTTACGATATGCATTGCATCACTAGTCTTTTGGCATGGGATAAAATGTGCCATCTTTGAAAATCTGTCCACCACCACAAATATGGAATCAAATTCCTTTTGTGTTCTTGGCAATCCCAACACAAAATCCATGCTTATTGCATCCCAAGGCCTCTCTGGTATTGGCAATGGTTGATACAATCCAATGTTCTATATTTTTCCTTTTTCATGTTGGAATATTCTTCATCTGTTCACAAACTCTATCACTTATTTTCTCATACCTGGCCAATAGTATGAACTTCTTAACTATGAAAATGTTTTATCATGGCCAAAATTTCCATCCAATCCCCCACTATGATTTTCCTTCAAAAGGTTGTTCCTCATTGAGCATTTTGGCATGCATAACTGATTTCCCTTAAAAAACAATCCCTCTTGAATCATATATTATGTCCACTAGCTCTTGTCTCTCAGCATAGGATTCACACATGCTTCGTATGCTTCCTTGAAATCTGGATCATTATTGTACATTTCCTTAAGGTGTTTAAACCCTAAGGTATTCACCTAAAACTCTTGTAGAATCAAACATCTCGTGCTCAATGCATCAACAACTTTGTTAGAATTCCCAGCAATATGTTTTATCACAAAAGTAAAATTCTACATAAATTCAATCCACTTTGCATGCCTTTGATTCAATTTTTCATGTCTAGTTATGAATTGTAAAGCTTGGTTGTCACTGTACAAGACAAATTCATGTGGATCAAGGTAATGTCTCCATTTCTTCAAGGCTTTAATTATGGCATAAAACCTCTTATCATATGTGGATTATTTTCTATTGGTATCATTCATCTTCTCACTGAAATAGGCAACCGGTCTATTATCATGGCTCAAAATTTCTCCGATTTCAACTCCACTTGCATCATATCTCACTTGATATGTCTTTCCAAAATTTGGTAAGATCAAAATTGGTCGTTCTGTTATTTTTTCCTTTAGTATATTGAAGCTTCTCGCTGCCTCCTCTATCCATTTAAAATACTTGTGCTTCTTCTTCACTTTATCCATCACTGGTGCACAAATTCCACTGAAATCTCTGATGAAATTCCTATAGAAACTTGTTAATCATTGGAATATTCTTACCTCAAACATATTCCTTGGTGATGGCCATTCTTTGATTGCTTTCACCTTCTCTACATCAATCTTCTATTCATTTGAAGAGATCACAAAAACCAATTAAATGAGTTATGTATTCATAAAAGAGGACTTCTTCAAATTTATCAACAGCTTCTCTTGTTGTAGTCTCCTCATCACTAGTGCCAGGTGTCTCAAATGCTCCTCTTTAGTCCTTCTAAAGATCAGTATATCGTCCAGATACACAACCACAAACCTGACAATGAAATCTTTCAGTATTTCATTCATCAACCTCATAAAAGTACTTGGGGCATTTGTTAAGCTAAATGGCATAACAAGCCACTCATAAAAACCTTCATTTGTCTTAAAGGTTGTTTTCCATTCATCACCTTCTCTCATCCTTATCTAGTGATATCCACTTTTCAAATCTATCTTAGAAAATAAATTTTCTCCACTTAAACAATCCATTAAGTCATCCATTCTTAGAAAAGGAAATCTATACCTTATGGTGATACTGTTAATGTCTCTTGAGTCTGTACACATTCTCCATCCTCCATCCTTCTTTGGACTCAACACAGTTGGTACTACACATGAACTCAAGATCTCTCTGACCAACCCCTTGTCTAACCATTCCTAGACTTGGTTCTTTACCTCATCATTCTCTTGAGGTGTCAGTCTGTATGTTTCTTTGTTTGGCAGACTTTCTCCTGGTATCAAATAAATATGATGGTCGATATTTATGATGGGTGGAAAGGAGTTAGGCAACTCATCCACCACTATGTCAGCAAAATTATCCAACAATTCCTTAACTTCTTCAGGAAAATCATCCATCGAATTACTTGTAAGGATAACTCTAGGTTTCCTCACCACATAAAAATGCATATCCTTCTCTTTCTTAACTTCTTTCAGGAGTTCCTTCCCACTCATGAGAAGTATGATTGTGATGGATTCATATTTCACTTTCTTCTCCTCTATCAGCAGCAACATGTGTATCCTACCATTGTTCTCCAAGGTGTATGTATTCTTCCTCCCATCATGAATGACATTCCTGTCAAACTGCCATTGTCTTACCAACAAAATATGACATACATCCATGGGAATTACATCACATAGAATTTCATCCTTATATCATCCTATCTTAAATTCAACCAAACATTGTTAAGTAACCATTACCTGGTGTCCTTTCTGCAACCATGAGACTTTGTATGGTTTCGGGTGTGCAGTTGTCTCCAGCTCCAATTTCTCCACCATCTCTATCGATACTAGGTTATCAGTGCTCCCACTGTCAATTATCACCTTTCATACTCTATCTTTAGTCTTGCAATATGTCCTAAATAGACAATTCCTCTACACTGGCTTTTTAACTTCTTCCTCTGGTTTTAAGAGAACCTTTCTCAACATCAGGGATGTTCCATCCTCTGCTCCTTTTTCTTCAACATTCCTTCTCTATGCTTCTGAAATGTGAGCTTCACCTCCTCCTTCTTTCTTTTTCTTGGGACATTCCCAAGACATGTGCCCTGTATTTCCATAGGCATAGCACCATACTTCTCCCCTGCTTCTTCATCTTCCTCTAGAATAACTTCTTCCACCATCTTGTCTTCATCAGGAACTTCCTCCTCTTTCTGAGTGACTATGTGGTTTCTCAGTCTCATCTTTGGATTTATGTGCCTTGTCATGGGCAACTCCCTTGCCTTTTTTCAGGGCTGGGCTTTTACCTTTGCCTCACTATCTTTGTTTTATGGCCAGCTTCTCCTCTGCCTTCAGTGCAAATTGATAATCATCCTCCACTGTCCTTACTAACATCATGTTGATCTCATCCTAGATTTCATACCTCAAGTTATTTATATACCTGGAAAATTTTTATTCATCTTTCTCTCTTTGTCCAGTTTTGATGTTCAACTTGTAGAACTCCTCTGTGTACTCCTTAACTATCATACCCTTCTACCTCAGGTTCTATAACTTCTTGAACAAATTGATCTGATAATATTTGGGAATAAATTTAGCCTTCATCTTGGCTACCATTCTGTCCCAATTCTTTATCCTTTTGTTTTCCTTTGCTTCTCCTCTCATCCTATAGTTCATCCCACCACAGTGTTGCATGCCCTTTTAGTCTGGTGACAGCATGTCTCACCCTCTTATCCTCATCAACATTTTCATATTTGAAATATTTGTCCATGGATCTTACCCAATCCAGCAACTCTTCAAAATACAAATTCCCTTCATACATTGGGACCTCTATCTTGGCTCTAGCTCCGAATCTAACAACATCTCTCAACAAGCATTCTTCAACAACATTTTCTCCTATAGCTTCTTCAACTTTTACTTCTTCACTCTCGACATCGTTGATGTCTCCAACATCAGGTGCTCTCCTCTGTGTTGCCTCTATTGCCTCCATTATTTCACGAAGTTCTTGCATTTCCATTTCTATAGCTCGATTGGATAAATGTGGATCCCTTCATCTCCTCGATGGAATTGTGTTGACTGTCTCTCACACACATAATACAACTTCGAGTTATTTTGTCTCCTCTCCTTTTCCTGTTGTCTACAAGAAAAAATTCATCTCTGATACCACTTGATGCAACCCCCCCTTCTCTCCTAAGGACTAAGTGACCTCCAGGTCAAGGATCTTCAACTCCGAGATGAATTGGCTCTCTAAGACCTTAATGGTATCACTTGTGAATTAACATTGGTCCTCTCATTCCTATGGTGTAGGTTATATGGCACCCGTGACCTCTTTTTGCAACTGCTGAACTCTCAAGTTCCAGGTACTAGCTCTTTTTTCATTAGCCTCTCGTAGAATGTGACCTTGGGCTAGGTCCTTGCGTAAACACATGATTTTGGTTGTTCCCAAGAGTGGTTTGGGATCAACCTTTTTTCTCCTCGCAATTTAACTCCAATTTCCACGTACCTCTTCACCAATACTGTGGTTTTGATTGCGGCCCACACTCAAAATTTTAATGTCCGGGCACTTTCTAGACTCGCAATCGAGTGTGACCATCAATCTTACGATCTTGATGGTTCTTCTCGATTGACAGTTGAGATTTGCCTCTTCCACACCAATGATTCAGATCTAATTCACCCAAATCGGGTGGTTGATATTTACTTCGGGTCTTTACTCGGAGGCCACGGATTTATGCCACCTACCCTCTGGATCAGACAATTGAAGTTTACTTCAGGTCTTTATCCGGGATCCACAGATTCATATCACTTGTTCTTCAAATATGATAGTTCAAATCTACTTCAGATAATATGACACTTGAGATTTCCTTTGGATGATTGGATGGTTGAGATTTACTTTGGATGATCAGACGGTCCCAAATTACTTTGGGACTTCGGAACTTTGGCAAGTTCCCTCTATTGTGTGTGAAAAACGCTAAGTCTCACACACCTTGATTTGATTGGATGGTTGTTGTTCCTATGAATCGGTGATCCAACGACCATTGTCTCTCTCCCTCCTGAGCTTCTGACTTCCTCTAAATTAGAAGAATGTCTAAGTATCTAAAGGCCTCGACCTTTGTTCCTCCTACGAGTTTGTCTCTCGGACCTCATCTGCACTTCTAGAAGGAGCCATCCCTTCTGATATTTCCTCAATGGACTTTGACTTCACCCTAGTGCACACTTTCACTCTACATGAAAACTTGCAATGGTTCTCCCTGAGTTTTTAACTTACTCAGTCTCTAAGGGACTCAGCCCTTCTGCATCTTTCAAAAGACTTTCTAGTTCCCTCCTAGAACAGTCTGTGCTCGATCTCCTGAGCTTTCAAGCTTGTAACAAGTTTTCCTCTATGCGCACCCCTTGCGCTTAGTATGAAAACTCTGCATACAAAAGTTCCACGCTATCTCTTCTGAGATTTGAGTCTAAAACGACTCTCATACGCACACTCCTTGCGTTCAATATGCACTCCTTGCATAACTTACAAAAGAGAATAATTGAAACTTATACCAACATCTTACAGTTTTAGATACTCGAAATGAAAACTCATTCATTCATGAAACTAAAAATAATAGGGAATTGCAAACATTAACAACACTATGAATATGAATCAATTTTCCTTTGTTATATTCATTTAAAAGTAAATGTATACAACTATGATCAAACAACAACTAAAAATTCATAATTTTCCTACTAACTCGTAGCATCCTCATTTGGGCATACAAAACCTCTATTTATCTCAAATGGTCCTTAGGGTTCCCCCTGACTACTTGTCTACTCGAAATGAAAACCTAACTTCTACCTAAGTTCGGTTACATTCAAGGCTAGGAGTGAAATTCCCAGATCACTCATGATCATCATCTTCCAAGTGCTTGATCTTCTTTCATTTTTCCAATCATCTCCAAAAGATTTTTAGTAACTCCTAGTGTTTCAGATTCCAAAATGATCCCTAGGCACTGAGATGTCCTGCCATGTATGCTCATTGAGAATGCTCCTACATCACACTATCATTGTCACTATCAAATCAACCTATAACCTATCAACCTGTCACTGTCATTGTCAACCTGTCACTGTATCCAATCTATCATTGTCACCAATACTCAACCAAATCCTCTCACATGGATCATATACCAAGGAAACATCTCAAATAGATGTCCAACATCACCAACACATTCCTCTACCAATAATGTATCAAGATTACCAACATACCATCACAAGATATGTGTCTCAACCATGTACCAAATCATGTATCAAACCATCAACCTGTACCATACCAAATAACAACCATGTACCACAACAAGTGCATCAACCATGCACCAACACCTGTACCAAACCATGCATCAACCATGCACCATAACCTATACCATATTCCTCAACCATAAACCATGTACATCAACACCATACCATGTATCAATATTGTACCATACCATGTTCCAACCATGTACATAAACCTTAGCAAGTGTCTCAACCATATACCATATCATGCCATACACCTTATACCAATATAACCAATATATGAACCATAAATTTTCCTTATCGAATATACCTCAACCAACATCTACCATACATAAAATATACGTCTCAATTCATATACCAAAGCTCACAAACACATGCGTCAAGCATGCTCCTCAATATCACCAAGATGCAACCTTATAAGACATATAATAACATACCTTTTACATTTGTACCTGACTTGGTGCCTCTGAACCTGATACACAATCCTGTAGCTTCACCTAAGACCTCAAAACTAGGAAAAATCATGCTCCTTCACTTATGTCTTTTCCTCACGGGACGAAGACTACCTATCACACGGGGTCTCACATGATGTGTCCTAGGAAACTCGTGGGGGTCCCTCGTGGGACACCCTTTTCCTGACCCGTGAGGACCATCCAAATTAGGGTTTTACATAAAACCTAGCATTTTGCATCTCTAAAAAATTCTCTCTTTCCTCATACTTTCCTCGTTGCCTCAAACTTGTCGTCATATTCACCAATAGACCAAAATACTAGACCATAACATTCTCACAATATGGATATTCAATGTAAGTGTGTGTGTCTATGAGAGACTCCTTGAGGTGTTTATATACTTATTCATAGTAACCTATTTCCTTAATATTAGGGCTTCTAGTAATTTCTTGTCACAACAACTTTACCTTTTAATTAATTCACTTGTAACCAACTAGGGGATTCTTGACCATTCTTTTGGGCTTCAAACTTCACGAGGACATAACTCCTCAACCACGAGGAACCACGTGGCGTACCACATATCACTGAAAATGACATGAAAATGACTATCCATATATGAGTGTCTTACCTACATTTAAACTATCCTTCATTTCCATATTCCTTAACCAACTTTAGGTGCCATAACCACACCTATGAGGTGTTATGTAAACTTCATCAAATGTAATCAACACATATTCTAACATCAACCACTCCATCAATGACAACTAACTCACCATCAATATCAACCAAAACTCTAGGGATTTCAAACTTCTCCAAGGGTTGACATCAATGACAGCCAACTGTCCAAACCAAATGTCCAACAGTAGTCAGTCTGGTTAGCCATCAACCTCTGATGAAAATTTCCTAATTGACCATGATTGTGAAATTTTTTAAATTGTTTTGTCACGCTTTGATCCTTGTGAGTTAAGTAAGTTAACTTGTGATATATTTAGGTATTTTCATGGTTATTTACATATCTAGGAGTCAAACTTGGGTAAATTCATAATTTCCCAAGACTATCTTTCTGAAAAAAGGATCGTGGTATCTAAAAATGGGTCCATTATATTCTATATCAATGTCGATTCTATTACAAAAATGCTATCTCTTCCCGAAACCCTTAACTCTAAGACTTGAAATCAGTTAAAAGCTTTGGGTGTCAATTTTTGTACTTCTATAATTATGGATGCTACAAAGTTATTAAGAAAGAAGAATTTGATTCAACATCCTCAAATTAAATGTAGTTGAATTAAGAGAAGTATTGAAACCTTCATGAAAAGATACATGGGTTTAGTTGAAATGGAACTACCATCATGTTGGGATAAAAATAGAAATTGTATTCAACATGAAGCATATGAAGATATGTTAATAAAAGAAAGGGATTATATAACTAAATTTCAAGTTTTGGATGGTGTTTAGAAAGGTCAAAATATTTTTTACAAGTTAATAAATGGAAAATCAAAACTTTATTTCCTAATATTCCATCATATGATAGATATACAAAGCTTGATATATAGCTTCTAGAAAAATGGTTAAAGATTGAAGAAAAAATGTCTGGAACTAGCCAAGCTCATACCTTGTTAGGAAATTTTTCCAAATGTATTGTGTTCTATACTTTGTTCTATACATGCATGTACTATGTTCTATACTTTGTTCTATACATGCCTATACTATGTTCTATAAGGGAAATGCAAACAATGACTTGGTTTTAAAAACAAATATTCAATTCTTTGGTATTTCATCATCATTTGTCCTTCTTGGCTTCATGGTTCATCATTAAAATGACATATAGAGAATTTACAAAATAAAGAATGACATTTCTACATAATAAAGAATGACATATTAGGATGTTTATGTAATAAAGAATGACATTTTTTTTTGTTTGAAATGGGGTAAGCGCCATATTTTAAAAAGATTGTTTACCACATATATAGTATTTATCGATATATTCTTATGGAGGAATGTTATATTTTTTGTATGTACAAAACCACATATTTGTATACACACTCTTTCTTTCATTTACCTTTAAATTTTGTTTTGCCACTTTCTATGCATGAATCGTACTATGCCACTTTCAATTACTTTCTACTAGATATTTTGGGTATGGGGAATTGAGAGTGATGAGAGGGGGGGAAGGGGCCAAATGAGCTTCCAACAACACGTGTTTGGCCCTATTTAGTAGAGAAAAAATTATTCTCGAAACCAAGAGAAGATCATTCATGTACTCCATTTTAGTCTTTCTAGAGTTTCGTACATGTTGATATGTTTGTTTATTCATTTATTTATTATAACCTTGTATTCTCTGATTATTTCTATAGGTATTCGAAATGGAAATGAAACTAGCTATCCTATGAGTGATGTGGTTATATAAGATATTGATCCTACCTCATATATCTCATGGACCTAGGTAGTTAGTACTCATCTTTCCATTTTAGTTAGTGTATGTGCACAATTGTCAAAAATTAATGTGTATTTCAACCCTTTACTAAAATTTGGGCACAAATAACCCTAGTATGCATTGTTTATGGTTTACAACCAATACATAGTCCTGTAAATTGTAACTTGTAAATTAACAAAACCATACATGCATTTTTATTCCTAGGTTGTGCATTTCTCACCATGCTCTGTTTTCATGCATTTTCCCTTTGTGCATTTTTTTTGCATTTATAAGGAAGCTTTTAGCCTTTATGCACACTAGAGGGTTTTAGGTTTCAAATTGCACAAATAAAGTATGAATAGATGTAAAATGATAAAATCCAAACTCCACAATTTTAACCACTCAATTTGGAGGTCATATGAGTCTTAGGCATTCATTTTATAGTAAGACATATTTACCCTCCATTTTACAAAAGGTCTTGAATCTGGGTTCAAGTTAGAAGTCCTTAGCCTTTTAAAAATGCACTTAGGATGAAATATATGGATTTCCAATGTTATTAACTTCTACCCAAATCATAGATCACTAAATTTGGAGCTATATAGAAGCACATGGGTGCATTTCAATTGGGTCAATTTCTATTGTTTTGGTATCTCAAATTATAAGGTAGACTTTTCCCCTTTTACACAACATCCAATTTTATGCTTGCAAATTAAAATATAAATATGTAGATAGGTGTAAAATTATATAAGACACCCTCAGAAACTTGACTCATTCAAATTTCAAGTGTGTAAATACCTAGGCGTTCAATTTTTTGAAGCATGGCGTATATTTCTGCACAATGGCATAAATTAAAGTTTAAAAGAAAAACAAGTATTTTTCTCATTCAGGTATTCCATTTTAGTATTTATGGAGTCTTGTACATGTTGATATGTTTGT
>CBVK0100683470.1:0-15811 GCA_900067695.1 Picea abies
CACTTTTCAGCCATAGGTTTGTGCTTGTGAGCTAGCCGTTTTGCCAAAGAAGTCTTAAGGAGAGGAGAGAAAGCTTTAGGCCTAGCTTTAGCTACACCTAGGTAAGTCTTTCCTTCTTAGGGTTTAGATTTGGTGGCCTTGCCATAGCAACACCATCAAACCCTAGCCCTCTTGTCTATAAGTTTGAGTCTTCCTAAACCATTAGTCTCACTTCAAATTGACTCCATGAACCCAAGGCACTAGTCTAGAAACTCTCTTGAACTTGTTTAAGCCTCAAACTCTCTTCCAAACTACTTTCAATTTGAAACCCTAACTAACCTAGCGTCTAACCCTAGCTTTTTCTTTGCTAACCCTAATAAGGTGACGTCTTGCTGATTTCAACTTGTGTTTGGATAGAAAAGTGCGGCCCTGTCACCTTATCATAGCCATAGAAGTTTTACAAGTTTTCATTGGTTGAATTTAACAAAACGTCACTTCTTGGCTAGCTAACCCTAAGTTGCAGACAACAAATCTTATATAGCTGACGTCACATGCTTTTATCTCTTGTTTTGCATACAACATTGTGACATTTGTCATGCATTGTGATAGACTTTGAGTCATTGATTGCTTCTTTAAGCCTTTTTGACAAAACGTTTTACTCATTGTCTTTCTTTGACCTAAATATTAAATCTTGACGTCACATCATTGCAACAACAATATATATGACGCAGCAATATTATATATGAGTTAATTTGAGATAGTTATTGCATTGTGAATTGATACAAGGTTTTAAATTGTGAATATTGAATGCCTATTATCTCTTATGCTTTGTTGAAGAAGTGATATAAGTTATTAATCTTTGCTTAGCCATCATTGACTTCGTCAATAATAGCATTTGATCATTTGCTCATATATATGATAAAGATAGTCATTTATATCTTGAAGTACTAACCCACTGCAAGCACATATCCTAGTTATTTGTCTTGTCTCGCAAACAGGTGCATCTTCAGTGGATCTTTCTCCTTGACTATCTCATTTGGGTAGCAATCTGTGAAAGGGAACTTCTTTGACTTGGTCCATTACCCTTTAGCCTTTCATTAACCCAGTTTGCTTAGGGACGTCTCCCTTGGACTAGCCCTCCTAAATAGAAAGAGCCCCCCATGGAGGTGACAGTGGGTGGGGAAGCTCTTGTTACGTCGGTTTTAAGCATTGACTCAAGCTATCTAAACCCTTCCTACAAACCGTGCGATAACACATCCAATGGGTGAATAGGGTCTAGGAATATTTTAAATGACCATGCTAGACATCTCCTAGAGTCTTGAGGAATTCCGTCGAGTCTAAGTAGTTTTTTTTTTAATTTTTTAAATTTACCAAATTAATGATAATTTTAATTATTTTTGATGTAAAAATGTAAAAACTAGGTCCTTGGGGATTTTGATAGGGGTGTGAGTACTCAAAAGAAATGGAATGAGACCCCCTACACCCTTGGACCAAGTTTCAACTCAATTGAACAAGTTTTGCTAGGTCATTGTCCATGAGGAGTCCAAGTCAGTCTTGAGTCAGCAATTTAATTGTTTAATTGACCAAGTCAAAATGTCAATTTCCTGTAAAAAATAAGCAAAAAGGTTTGAGAGAGAGTGGGAAAGGTTTCCTAACCTTTTTCCTAAGTTAGAAAAGTATTTTCACTTAAAGAACCCCCCTTGCTTAGCCAACAACTGAAAGTGGTGTTCCCTTGCTAATTGACATGTGAGAATTAAAAAATTAAAGTGAAAGAAACCACCTAAATCTTAAATTCACCCTCCTTGGTGTTTAACTTAATGTTTGACCATAGGAAAAAGTGTTTTCCCCCTTTACACCTCACCCCTCAAACTCTAACTCACTACCAAAACCCTAAAAGTGACTCTTCCTTGACTTTGTCTATTTCTCTTGGATGTGTGACACTTGTAACTCATACAAGAGGGGTCTTTCTCCTCTCCCAAGTATAAAAGAATGCTCACCCGCCCTCGTTTTACACATCTTTTCTCAGCTACTATTACTATACCCAAATCTCTCCCACTCCTCTCTCTCTTTCTCTTTTTGTTCTCATTCTTTCTTCTCAAGCTTGTGGCAAGTATTTGCTCAAGCTTGCTTCTATTAGAATAAAAGAATCTTTGGAGGAAATCTTTGGCATTGGGAGTCTTTTTGGTGCTTGGCTTTGGATCTTATTGGAGGTGATTTGTATCTTGGTTCTTTGAGTTTTTAGCTTCTAGATCTTAGAGTAGGAGATCCATGCAAAGTATTTTGCTGTGATAGATCTATAGTAGTATTGCTTTAGATCTTAGTGTAGTAGTTTCCTTTATTTAGAAAAGTATTTTGTCACTGTTTTTGGGATGCTTTAGATCTTAGTGTAGTAGTTTCCTTTATTTAGAAAAGTATTTTGTTACTGTTTTTGGGATCTACTCACCTCCTTCTTTATTTGGTAGCTTGAGCTCTATTGTTGCAGGTCACTAAGGGTTAAGGAAAGATAAATTTCAGATCTGGAAATTTATCTCTTCACCTACTTGAAACCCTCTAAATTTTCTGTTCTTTACACTCATATTTCTGTAGCATTTTTGGGTATATTTCTGTAGTAGAATAGGTCATTTAATCATCAATTATATGCTGTTTTTATTGTCTAAAATTTCGGGTTTGTTCTAACAGAAAATTTCCAAGGTTTATTGGTTGTTTTGCAGCTATTCTAACAAGTTTTACTTGTTGATTTTCTGCAGATCTGAACCATTTAAGGGGAGGTGCTGCCCATTTGGGGCCACAAATCATCAACAAACAATCTCCCAACCAAGGGTATTGAATACCCTCTTCTTCTTCTACTTTCTCACATTGTAAGCAAGCCCAAAGAGAGTCTCTTGGGCTTGCATTTATCAAGCTTACTAAAATTTTTGCGTTTTTTATTTATGTTTTCCTACTCTTAACAATGGTATATTGTTAGGCTAGGATTTAGAAGTAGTTTTCTATTTTAAACTTATGTTTGTTGCCCCACTTGTCCTTAAGACAAGGTTGTGTGACTAGGTTTACTTGCTTTCATTTCAAGTCAAGTTATTTTATTTTTTTATTTCTTTTGCCTACACCCTGCAAAGAGGATTGACTTAGCCACCCATGCAATATCGTAAGGCTAGTTTAGCATGCTAAGTGGTTAATGGTTTTATGCTTCTAGTTTCATTTATTTCCTTCCTAGCTCATTGTGTATATCTTAGTAGTTAGAAGCATTTCCTTTTTCATTTTTGTATAAGCTCTTGGAAGCATTTTCATTTCTTGTACATTTTCTTTAAGCACTTGTTATTTCATCTCCTTAAGCTTTTAATACAAGTAATATAATTGGTTAAATCATTCACTTGTAGCTTTATGAGGATCAATTAATTTAGTAATTAGAGCACCCTATACTGATACAACTTTCGCCACCAAAAAGGGGGCTTGTGGAGGCTACTTGGGGTGCTAGATCAGGGATGATCTCATGGCACTAGGTGTCCCCCTTGTTGAGCTCCCAAGTTTTCCGGGTTGACCTGTGGAGCTAGGGTAAGGCCTTGTTTTCCTTGCTTATTGAGCACCCAACAATCCTTTTGGCCAAAGCGGTAGGAGTATTGGGGAAGTCACCTAGTCCAGGTTTGCAGCTTCATCTTATTTAATTTAACTCTAAAACTTACCCACACAACCTAAACTTTAATTTCATAATCTTATCTAAGTTGTGTATGCTCTTTTATTTCCTGCAACTTTTACTTCAAGCATTATCTTTCAAGCATTTTTGTGGTTGAGTAATTCCTCTTTGAAGTTGTGCACTAGTGCCATTGGTGGCTTTGTTTTCAAGTTCATTCATCTTTGAAGTTGCGCACTAGTGTGCCCCTTGGTGGCTTTCTTTCCATGTTTTCTTTCCTTTAGAAGTTGTGCACTTGTTCATGCGCCGCCCTCCTTGAAGTTGCGCACCTCTCCTTTGGGGTCTTCAAGCTTGGGTTGCAAGTTGTGTATTTGTGGTGAATGCATCTTTGAGCTATTTCCTTTTACTTATCTGCAAAATCCATTAATTGGTTAGTTCAATTATTACTTCACTAGAGTAATAGATCTAACTAGTGCTTATTTCATTTCATTTGTATGTAGTTGTATCTTTGTATATTGTTGAATCATCTAGCTATTCTTTATTGTTGTAATTGTATCTCTTTTAATTTGTAAAGTTATTCTTTGAATTGTACTTAGATATTTTGTTGTTTTTTAATTGACCACATTTCCCAACCTTAGGCACTAGTCATAGTTGACTTAGGGAAGAGCATTGCTTTTCATTAAAGATTTGCATTTGCATTGCTGCCTCTCATATAGGCTAGTTTCCCCCTACCTTTAACAAACTAAAATTAACTCCTAGAATTCATTTAATAATTCAAATAGTAACTAGGGTCTACCCCCCTTGGCTTCCCTAGGAGTGAGGCTAGACGAAAGAAATCCAAATCGAGGTGACAGTGGGTTTGGATTTAGGCATTGTGCCTCCAAGGACACACTAAGTGGATTGAGACTTTTTCCACGTTTGCAAGTGTGTATAAGGACGACAACACTAGCTGCATGAAAATAAATTACTGAGTTGATACATACATGTCAGCAAGCATTCCTTATATGGCCAACCAATCTGTGGATGTTTTGTCTATTGGGATTGTTATCGCAGGATTTTTACTCGCGCAAAGCCCTCCACAAGATCCCAAATCTTGTGTAACTATGGAAGAATCTACCACTGTCACCTAAGTAGAGACTTCCCTCGTTTTAGTGATGGAATAAGTCCACCACAAGGGAGGCTTCCCTGGTGACTTCAAGCGATCAAATAGCAAGACTATCCAAGCCTACAACCCCCAATCATGGTCACCTAATGGTTAGTTCTAGGTCTAGGAAAGAGATGGAAGATAATGAGGTAATTGTTGTACCTGTACAAGACAATATTATGCTGCAAATTGTTTATAGACAATTGCCAAGTCATAGAGTGCAATAATGACCTCTTAGACACTAGACAATCAATAAATGCTATGGCTGTTGCAAATTACAACAGTAAATTAGTTGTATAACAACAATTAATACTTTGCAACAACAACAAATAAAAACACTCAGAAATATAGCTATTTAGCATGAAAACTAAGCCTTCAACAAGAACAATATTATCCAATTGCTAGAAGAGTTTTCTAAGTAGTTTAAGTCACTTGTAAATGAGTGTATGCAACAAATTAAAGCAACTTTCAGTGGGTATAGCAAACTTTTATAACAACAACAATAAATGATAATTGTTTGCTAGAGTTAGGGTTAGGAAAGTTAGTAAAATGTTTGAGAGAGAGGGAATATTAAATTTAAAGGCTATTTCAACCTCAAGAACAACTCTAGATTAGTGTTGTTGTCCTCTAGGGCTCATGGAGTCACAATGCATTAAGTTGAAGATTGTGCTAGATGAAATGAGAGAGGTGAGGTCTAAACCCTAAGGTGCAAACACTCTTGGGCCTTGTTAAGGCTAAATCTGACACCCTAGGTTTCAAGTCAACTCTAGTACGGGGGAATCAAACCTAGACTTAATTTAGGGGTTTCTATCCTAAGGTCACAATGATTTCACCCCTTTCGTTTTGGGTTGGTGCATGCCAACCACAGGGAGGCTACCCTACATGGGCTTTGAATGATGGTTAGTTGACCTCACCCAAAACCTGTAATAAACAATTAAAAGTGGAATTTTTGGTGGAAAACTCAAGCAGAGCGAAATATTGGAAGGAAAAGGAGAGAAAATCAACAAGAAAAGAACGCTCCAATGGTGCCAAATCAACCCCCACTAAAGGATTAGATCCAAACACATGCAATAATTTAGAAATCAATTGGAACAAGAAGAATTTAGGCCAAAAACAACACATAAAACTGTTTATTCATGTCAAATTAGAGGAATGGTTCCATCACAGAGAAAAGCCATGAACTGTTACAATGATCTCCAAAGAGCTGAGAATCCAGAGCTAGAATTGAGAGAGAAATGAGAATGAGAGAGTATAGCGCTACTGCAATAGAGTGATCAACTTTTCAATTGTGGAGGACTGTTGAATATATAGCTCATTGAATAAGAAATTCACCTTGCTCTTTCCAAACTAGGAAAAAGGTCAACCAGTAATCATCATCCAAGTGGATCCTTGTCCATTTGCCATGTGTCACTGCATAGATTTTTGCTAAATCTGGTGGAGTGAACTTTTCCAAGCTTTCTGGTCAAATCTGGGGAAAATTTGGAGAAGAATGGAGGTGGAATGAATCAATTTTGTTGAGTAATGAAGGAATTATGGCCAAAAATGTGAGAGGGGTGCACCTTTGGGCTAAAATAAACCATTAATGCATGCACCAGGGGAGACAGGGCGAATGAGTGAGAGAGGAGAGGAAATGGAAAGAAAGGGGAAAAGTGGAAAAGGTGAAAGGCTAAAGCAAAAAGCTGCTTTTATGGTAGGAAAAGTGAAAAGTTGCTTTAAGCAGAAAAAACAAAAAGTTGCTTTATGGCGGAAAACCAAAAAGATGCTTTTGTGGTAAGAAACTTTCTCGCTTTAATTTATCCTTATTTAGCATGTGTTGGGTGACTTGTGGGCCCCACATGGGTCGCCACCTCATCCTGCCACATCATCACTTGTGCCACCTCATCACTAAAAAAACAAACTTGTTCAAATACTCTCGAGTTTATATTCGTCGGAATCAAAATTGGACAAGGAGTAAGAATATGCTGTCAAATAATTGATATGAGGGGTATACAATATCATCATGGGCAAGAAGTGTCCCAAAATACTACAAGTCTCTCATACTCTGCCTGGAACTGATAGCTCATCCTGAAATAACCAAGAAAACACTGGAACAAGCTCTAAACTCAACTCATGTAAGCCACCATCCTCTAACTGAAAAGAATAAGAAGCAATGTGCCTAGAAGATCTCTGAATGATAGCCCTGTACTGTCCAGAAGAACCTGTGGATGCTAGCCCGAAAGGATAGACTGGCCTTTGACCATCAAAATCTCAAAGGAGATATTTTGGGGTCAACAATGGTGACTCAAGGGGCTACCCT
This sequence comes from Picea abies, assembly GCA_900067695.1. NCBI lineage: Eukaryota > Viridiplantae > Streptophyta > Pinopsida > Pinales > Pinaceae > Picea > Picea abies. The sequence goes on from CBVK0100683470.1 coordinate 7,045, forward strand.
AAGGATGTGCTGCTTGATAGATAGGATTAAACCTGCAAAACCACAAATCAAACGTGAGCAAAGTCCAGCTCACTTAGTGTGTCCTTGGAGGCACAATGCCTAGGTTCACAGCCCACGCTGTCACTTTGACTGGAAACTCTTCCTTCTAGGCTTACTCCTAGGGAAGCCAAGGGGGGTAGACCCTAGTTAGTAGATGTGATTTATGTTATGTTCTAGGAGTTGGTTTTAGGTAGTTACAAGGTTGGGGGGAAAGATCAACCTATGATGTAAAGGCAGCAATGCAAGATGCAATGATTTACGTATGACAAGCAAGCCTTTTCCTAGGACAACTAAGACTAGTGCCTAAGATTGGGCAAAGGGGTCAACTAATGTTTGAGGGGTTTAGATTACAATGATTACAAAAGATTACAAATAAGTACAACTACTCCACAACAATGTTAGATACAATTGCTTACAATTGAAAAATGAAATGATAGATGTTACAACAATTATGAACAAGAGATACACAACAAGATACAAAATTACAACAAGAAAGTCTAAGAGTTGCAAGATACAAAAGATACAAAGAGACAAAGAGACACATTAACCAAGTGCTTTAATGTGCAAGAATTAAAGGAGTTCAAAGCATGAAGATTATCAACACATCAAGCCAAGAATGCCCCAATAGCACTTACTCTATTGGATTGCTTATCAATGGTAGCCACAACACTCAAGACCCAACAAGAAAGTGCTTCCAAATGGGATGCACAACCTCTTGAGGGATCACACCATAAAGAACACTAACAAGTGAGATATACTTTAAAGAATAAGTGCTCCACAATACATAAAAGATGACACTTAGATGATTAATCCACAAAGCAAAAAGAAATAGACTTGCATGTAAAATTAAAAGTGAAGAGTGCTTGCAAGTAGTGTTTAGACAACAACCATTAGATATACCAATAAGAAAATGATGTCCAAATGCTTAGTGAATTAATAAGTTACTTAAAGATTATTAAATTTTGAATTACTCCTAGTTAAGTGTCAACCCAAAATTCTCCTCCCTCAATTACCAAATGGCCGCTGGATGCTCAAGAAGTGAGGCAACGAGGCCTACCCTAGCTTCACAGGTCAACCCTAAAGATCCGAGTACTCCTGGAAAGGACGCCGCGCGCCGTGAGACCGTCCCCGGCCTAGCACCTTCCGTTGTCTTCCTCAAACCCCGTTTTAGATGGCGAAGATGGTGAATTAAGGTGTCCTATTAAGTCTAGTAAGTTGTTATGCCTATGGACTAAGTATTTTTAAGTGTTTAAGAGTGTTTAGGTGACTTTTACTTACCTAAAAACAGTGAAATAATGCCAAAACCGAAACTTTATCCAACCCAAAAGATGTGTTCTAAATCATGAGATTGAAGCATGTAAACACATGAAGAACATGTAATGAATTGTTGAAATGAAGAAGTTACTCCTACACCATTCACTTAACCATAAATGTTTGCAAGCTTAAAAGGAAATGAGTGCTTTAAAGGACAAGAACAACTTGCCAATGAAAAGATTTAAACTATCACCATTTACCCATGTGTGAATTGCATTAAGATAGATGTTATGAAGATAAAACTTGCAAGATAAAAAGATTTAAAGCATATGAATGAATCTATGCTTCCATGGGCTTAAGCTAAGATTTAGTTATGTGAGTGTGAGATCTACTTTTAGAAGATTTTAACCATATGAGCATAAGAAAATCAAAAACACATAACTAAACTAGTCATACTATGTTGGGGGTTGGCTTTGCCAATTACTCATCCAAGGTGTAGGCAACCATGAAAGAAAACTTGAAATGGAAAGCGAAAAACACAAACCACTCACAATGGCACAAGGTGGAGGCAAGCCTTCCTTTTTTGTGCCAAAGGGGGTTGGAATCTAAAAGCTAAACTATCACTAAGACAATCCTAGCCACACAACCTTGCCCTCGTGACAAGTGGGACAAAATAATGAAAAGAAATTGCAGAAAATTAAAATACACCCTAGCCTCACGATTTTGGGGTGTTGGTTGTGCCAATCTCTCACCCAAGGTGTAGGCAAAAATAACTTTACAATGAATGAACTAGATACAAGAATGCAAGCCTCAAGGGAACTTCCCGGGGGCTTGCTACAATGCTAGAAAAAGGTAGGAGAAAGGTGAGTTTCGTTACCCAATCAAAGGAGGAGCCTTTGAGGTGTTGTGTGACCAAAAGTGGGCAGCATAAACCTTATACCTGGTAAGAACATGCAAAAACCAGCAAGCTATTGCTTGCTAGAAATGCTGCACAACACACAAAAGTCAAGAAAAATTTATGTTTTTAGGGAGAAATATTTCTCATACAAGTATCCAAATAAAAGTTGATTTAAAGTGACATATCTATGATTGTTAGCAAACTGAAATATGGAATGAATAAGCAGAAAAATCAGATCTGAAAAACAATGGAGTTTAGGTGGGCTTTGAGAGGAGACTCTTCCTTGAGGCTATCCCAACAAAACCCTAGAGGTAAACCTACAATCTTGAAACACAATGTGAGGTACAAGAATAGATAATAAGTTGAATAAGCCAACAACCTAAACTACTTTAGCTCACTAGCTACCCAACATATTTAGGCCAACAATAATACTATTGCTTAACCTACCCAAGTAAACTACTTTACTCAAGAAATCTACTCAATACTACACAAAATGCATAAGATACAACATCACCTCATGTGCAAGAAGTAACAAGACTACTCTTTGTTGGTTCAAATCCTCCAAAGCTTTTCTATTAATCCAAAATGAGAGTCTTGCAGCAACAAGTTGCTCCAACACTCTCAAGAGCAAAGTGGAATGGATGCAAGGTGAACAAGAGAGAGAGAGATGGGGCGAAAATCCAGTAGCATAACAATAGCTCAAGAGATGGTTAAGAAATGAGTGAGGGAGGGGTTCTATTTATACCTTGAGAGGCAAAGTGACCCCTCTTGGATCATTGCCATGTGTCAAAACCCAAGCAAAGGAGAGAAATTCAAGGAGGGGGGCGCACCACTTAGGGTTTTGGCATGGATTGGTGAGGTGGAATGGGTGAGTTGGAGTGTGGGACCAAGCAATAGGTGATGTGGAAGGCTAAGAAGGACGCACATGTGGAGAATGGGGCCTACAACTCATTAAAACTCAAGTTCAAATGTTTTTGCAAGCTAGGAGGGTGCAAATCCCCTAGGGGGCGTATGGGTTCAAGTGAGTTGAGGGTGAGGGGTGTGTGTAAAGGTTAGAACATGGGTTGGGTAGGTTAGGAATCAACTCTCTCACCTTTATCCATCTTTACTTTACCCCATTAGCTCAAAATTGCAAAAATGACATTTTCCCTATGTCATGACTTAGCAATTAAAATTGTTGTTTTGATTGATGAGACTCTTGTTTTGACCTAGCAAAACTTGTCCGACTAAGCTTAAACTTGGTCCTAGGGTGTAGGGGGTCTCATTCCATTTCTTTTGAGCACAAATACCCCTAGCAAAAGCCCAAGGACCTAGTTTTTGCAATATTTGCTCAAAAATAATTAAAATTAATTAATTAAATTACCCAACTTTAGGTAATTTTAATTAATTAAAAAAACCTATCAAACTCGACGGAATTCTGCGAAACTTTCTAAGATGTCATACATGGTCATTTACATCATTCCTAAACACTAGTTACCAGAGGATAACTCCATTAGAATGCCTTTCATCACTTTGGAGGAATTATTGCATGGTGGAAGGGAAAAACTCAAGGGAAATTAATAAGGCTGAAAAGCCAAATTAATAACTTGAGTATAAAAAACCCTCAGTGAAAGGAACTCCCCTAATGAAGAAATCCCAAGGTAACTGACCTAACTATGACCCATGCAAACCTATTACATTATTAACCCACGCAGGGGTGCGGAAATTCCATTTACAAAAATATGTGTTGGAGGCATAAATTGCCCAGTAAAACCACATAATCTTCAACATGTAAGCATCTGATGATGCATCTCTTCATGGCACATGGAGTCGACCCCCGAGTTGAATAGGTGGTCAACACCTCCTAGGTATAAAAGAAAGCTCACCCCTCCCTCATTTCACATCTATTCTTAGAGCAAACTTATGCTGCCCAAATCTCTCCCACTCCTCTCTCTCTCTTTTTCTCATTTCTTCTTGTAAATCTTGCTGCAAGTATTTACAACAATATTTTTCCATTAATAAAAGGAAGCTTTGGAGGTTATCTCATGGTGCATTGAAAGTCTTCTTGGTGCTCTCCATGGTATTTTGTGTGAGGTGATATAGCTGCCTTCTTTTCTTGTGTATTTCTTGCTTCTATAATCTAATCTAGGAGATCCAAGCAAAGTATTTTTCTTGGAGAAACTTATGGTAGTTATTGTAGGTTTTGTGAGTTAGTTTATTTGAAATAGCAAAGTATTTTGCATTTTCCATAGATCTACTCACCTTCTTGTTGTTTTTGTAACAAGATCTCACTTATTTCCAGGTCACATAGGGTTTGAAGGAGCAAATTTCAGATCTAGAAATTTGCTTGTTCAACCAAAGGTTTCCTCCAATATATTTCTGATATTATTTCTGTCACTTCCATTCATTCATAAGCATATTTCTGTTCTGATTTAGTTCATAAATATTCAAATACATGTTCATATTTTTATATGGAAATTTATGTTTTGCTTGCTAACAAAAATTGACAAGTTTTCTAGTGTTTTGCAAAAATTTCCAGCAAGCTTTTGCTTGCTGATTTTTGCAGATTCTGGCCAAGACAAGGGGAGATATTGCCCATTTGCGGCCTCAAAACACTCAAGAAGAGCCTCCCAACTTGGGGTAACAAAACCCCCTTCTTCTCTCACTTATTTCCTTAATTGTAAGTAGCCCAAGAGAGTCTCTTGGACTTGCATTCTTCTCATTGTTTCAATAATTTTTGTTTTGTAATTATTTTTCTACTTTGCCTACACCTTGCAAAGTGGTTTGGCATAGCCAACCCATGCAAAATCACAAGGTTAGGTAGTTTTATATTTTGTTTTATGCATCTAATTGTTTTCCCCACTTGTCCTTAAGACAAGGTTGAGAGGCTAGGTTTATTTGTTTATCTTTCAAGTTATTTATTTAATTTTTCACCCACTTTGGCACAAAACCGGTAGGCTTTTCATCCTCCTTGTGTCTTTGTTGAAGTTTTTAAGCATTTGATTTTTTTCTTGTTTTCCCCACTTGTTCTTAAGACAAGGTTGAGTGGCTAGATGCAATTTATTTTACTTTCTAAGTCCCTTTTCTTTTACTTGTATTGATTTATTTTGCCTACATCTTGCAAAGAGGTTTGGCTTGGCCAACCCATGCAATATCGTAAGGCTTGCATTTCTTATACGTTTTGTTAATTTCTCTTTTAAGTTGGAAGTAATCTTGTGTTGCAATCTTTCTAAATTGGAAATAATCATACTTTGTATCTCTTTCAAGTTTGAAACAATCTTAAGTTGTAGCCACATCTAGACTAATTAGGGTAGTAACTTATTTGGGAAGTAATTTATATAGTTTAACTAGGCACCCAGATTGGTACAACTTTCACCATAAAAAATGGTGACTTGTGGAGGTTATAGGGGGTGCTTATGCGGGGACAACTTCACGACACTAGGTGTCCCCCCTGCTTGAGCGCCCAAGCATTCCGGGTTGACCTATGGAGCTAGGGAAGGGCCTTGCTTGCCCTTCTTCTTGAGCACCCAACAATCATTTTGGCCAAAGCAGTAAGAGTCTAGGGGTAGACACATAGTCTAGGCTTGCATCTTCAAACCTTAATCCCCCTAACTAAAGAGAGATTTTAAAATTCTCCTAAACTTTACTTACAACACTTTCACAACACTTATTCTTTCATTTCAAGTTATTTTTAGTTGTGCAAGTTTTATGTTCAAGGCATTTACATTTTCATGTGATTTACTTTACTAACAACTTTATCTCCAAGTTCTCCTGCTTCATAAGTTGCGCACTAGCTTCATTGATAGTTTATTTCCAGGTTACTTTCGAGTTACATATTTCATTTGTGGATATCTCATGGTTGTATATTGGATCCAATTCTTCTTCAGTCCTTTGTATAGTTGAGCAATTATCTAAGTTGTTGGTTCCATTGTATATTTGTTCTTAACAACTTCATCTGTATATTTCATTTCATAATTGTTTAAAGTGTAAAGTTGCATTCTTTACTTTGTGAATAGTTCATCTAATTCTATTCTTTGTGTACAAACTTAATTAACCCCTTTACCCAATCTTTAGGCACTAGTCTTAGTTGTCCTTTTAGGGAAAGGTCTGATTGTCATTGAAGTTTTGCATTGCATTGCTTTTTGTCATATAGGTTAGGTCCCCCTAATTTAATAACTAAAATTAACTCTTAGATCACATTAATCAACTTACATAGTAAGTAGGGTCTACCCCCCTTGGCTTCCCTAAGAGTGAGCCTAGACAGAAGAAGTTCAAGTCGAGGTGACAGTGGGTTTGGATTTAGGCATTGTGCCTCTAAGGACACACCAAGTGGGTTGGAGACTTCTCCACGCTTGTAGGTGTGTATAAGGATGACAACATGCCTCACATGGGTCACCACCTCATTTTGCCACATCATCACTTGTGCCACCTCATTACTAAAAAGCAAACTTGTCCAAATACCCTCGAGTTTATACTCATTGGAAGCAGAGTTGGACAAGGAGTAAGAATAAAGTATCAAATAATTGATATGAGGGGTCTATAATATCATCATGGGAAATAAGTGTCCCAAAATACCGCAAGTCTATCACACTTTTCCTGAAACTAATAGCTCATCCTGAAATAACTGAGAAAAATATTGGAACAAGCTCTGAACTCAACTCATGTAAGTAGCCATCCTCTAGTTGACAAGAATAAGAACCAATGTGCCTGGAAGATCTCTGAATGATAGCGCTGTGTTGTCCGGAAGAACCTGTGAATGCCAGCCTGAAAGGAACACTGGCCTTTGACCATCAAAATCTCAAAGGTGAGATTTTGGGCTCAATAGGCCTTAGGTTTTAGTCTTTGAAGAAAAAGGTTCCTAGGGTGCAAACACTCTTGGGCCTTTGGTACCATTTTTTCCTTCTCTTTATTCCCCTTAGGTCAAGGATCAAAGGTTAAAACCCTAAATTGCAAGCACTTTTGGGCCTTAGGATTTTAACCTTAGCAAAGAATGCTTCACAAACTTGGACAATAAAAACTTTATGAAGGAGAGAAGCATTTATGTCTCTTTCTTAGGGTTTCAACAAGACAAAGAAACTTGCAACAAGATAGCAATTTAACACCTTTAGCATTAGCAAGAAACAATAAATTGCAGAAAATTTCTTACTTCTTCCAAGTAGCAAGATCATTCAAACCCTAATTGCAAAAGATTAGCATCCAAGAGAGCAAACCATCCACAAAGATCCTTCTCCAAGATTAGCACATGAGTAAAAGGAGTCAGGAGAGGAGAAATAAAGAACTTTTTGGAGGTTCTCCCACAAGTGTGAGAGGAATGTGATGATGAAAAATGATCCAAGCGCTAGCGTCTTTATATGAGGTAAACCCTAACGCTTTTTTTTACATGATAAAGTGAAATGACTATAAGTGGGGCCAATCCCTCAATTAACCTCTACAAATGATAAAACATGCAAATACGCCATCATAATGCCACACGTGTGGTGACGTCAAGCCTCTTAAAGGTGAAGGAAGGCCTCCCAAGGCCACGTGGCATCATCTCAAGGCGTAATCATGGAAATGGTGCATCTCATTGTCCAAGGTCATGGCAAGTCATCCATGAAACCCCTAGGGATCATCAAACCCCATCACCATCAAACACTAGAAGGTGATGTCATCATCAAGTGAATGACAACGTCAAGGGTGTAGGGCACTGCGTCCAAGGCGGAGAAGGATACATCTTATCTCTGTAGGGTATCTAGCTATCTACTATTGCAACGTCCTCAATTCAGTGACTAATAAGCCCTAGGGTACACTGCCCAACATGTGGGCTTCCAACCTATTATAGCGCAATTTGTAGGTTGGGCAAAGCCCGACCCAACCAAAAAGCAAGTGCTACAACTTCAGAATCCTACACCCAATGTCACCTCGATGTAGTTCCGACACTTCAAGGGTGACTAGGTCACTCTAGGGAGGTGATCCCAGTGACCCTAGGGGGATTAAGATGGAGATGGAGAGAGAAATGGAAGTGAAGCCCCTAGAGGTCAAGTCTAAGTGGAATGAAAAGTGGGAAGAGATTGTTGATAAATGCATCTATGTGAGACATTCTTCAGCTTACAAACCTGTGAGGTGTGGATCATTGCAGCTATGTGAAGTCTTTCTTCCAGCTTACAAACTTGAGAGAAAGCCCCTAAGAAGTGTACGTGGTTCCTGCTTGAGATAGAGCTAGGAACGTAGAGATGACCTCCTCCATTCAGAGAGTGAGAAGAACTCCAGATGATTATCCAGTGGGAAAGGCGATCTGATGAGTTGGATGTGCTTGTGGCTGAGCACAAGGTGAACGTGTGAAATCCCAAAGTGCTGGGTGCATCGTCATGTGAACATAAATGAAGATGATGTGTTAGCCTTCTCTGAGCAGCAGAGTTGACGAGAAAACTCCAGATGATTCTCCTGTGTGAGGTAGTGGGAAAGAAGATCTGTAGAGTGGACATGCCTGTGGATGAGCACAGGTGAACATGTGTAGATCTGGTTCTTCTATGTAATGCAGTGAGTCAGAGCTATGACATCCCTATGGATGTGCCCCTAGTGGATGAGCACTAGTGGGTGTATCAGATCCTTTGCTAT
>CBVK0100683476.1:100-14497 GCA_900067695.1 Picea abies
TATGGCCCTTATAAGGTGTTGCAAAAGATTGGTACTATGGCATACAAATTAGAGTTGCCTGCATCTTCACGAGAACACCCAATTTTCCATGTTTCATTCTTAAAGAAGGTTATAGGCGACAAGATCTCGGTTCAAACTATATTGCTAGAACTTGAAAAGGAAGGAAAAATCATATTGGAACCTGAAGCCATCACTGACACAATAATTCTCCAACTGAGGAATAGATCTATTTCAGAGTATCTCATTAAATGGAGGAAACTATCGGCTGAAGATTCCACTTGGGAAGATGAGTATTTTATAATGAAACATCTAGAGTTACTGAAGCGTTGTGGACAACACTTATCTCAAGGGGAGGGGCATGTTAATCCCTAATATTGGCTCATTACCCCTTAATTATGGCATATTATATTAGTAATGTTATTTTATTTATGTCGGCTTTAGGCCATTATTTGTAATTATACCTCCTAGTCTCCTATATATACCAAGGAGACATTTTCTTTTCGAATCGTCTTGTAATTGAACATTTAAGTGGGGTAAAAGGAGGTTGCCCCCTTGAAGAGGCTTATTATCTGAAATTATCTCTTTTTCAAGGCGTTAAGTACTTTTTCTGAGGTTTTTCTATGCTATATTGGTAATTGGTTCCTAACAGTGCCCGAGTATGAGGCTTGTTTTCGAGCTTCTTCGGTACGCTCTGCACCAAATTACCGAGAAACTTTAGGTTAATAAGTTGGATTTTGGCCTTATTGTTAGAAACTTAATATTTTTATTGACCTTACGCTTTGAATTATGTACTTTTAACTATGTAAAGAAGGTGCTGGACTTAGCATTTTAATTGAGAAATTAATTTCCCCATAGCCTTAAGCTCGTTGCTTCACTTTATTCCCTTGGCATTCGATCCCTGAATGTTGTGATTGTCCGACTGGTTTTATTGATTTGTTGTGAAGGGTTGTGCTTTTTACTTTGTCCCCATCCCTTGTTCGCCATTCCACGCCTGAGTAGTCAGCCAGGAGATGAATTGACGGTCATCACTATGGTGCATAATGACCTATAGATTTTAATTCCCTTCCTTTATGTGCATGGATGATGAGCGAAGGATGTGTTTTCCTAGTTGTTTACCCCTTATTATATCTACGTTTTGATCTCTTCCTGGCTTTGGTATCTGCATGTTATATCACCTATGTGTCCTAATCATTCTCAACATCTAAAAACTGTGTTTACTATTCTCTACGTTTCAACACCCTCAACCATGAAATTTTTAACTCTGCATTTTTATATATTGCTGTATAAATTATCTCTGCATTTTAATACCCTTCCTAGCAATTATTTGAGTGTTCGTTTTAATGCTTTTCCTAGCGAATTTACTGTGAGTTTTGTTTTTTACATCTGGTATGCCATTTACTCTGCAAATTTTACCTTACATTTATACCTCTGGCCTGTGATTTACTATGCCTTTGGCCACTGGACTACGTCCTATTCTATTATTACTCTACATTCAATTCTTTCATTTACTTGATTGTATTTCAATTCTTTTATTTACTTGATTGTGTTTTAATTCCTTTTGTTGTGTTTCTGAATGGTATTTCATGCCCTGTGCAAGCAATAACTTCCATTACTCTGGGATTGATTAATGGGACCATGATTTACCTGTTAAATGTTGCTATGATTTTATCCTTTGACGCAAATCATTGTTTTAATATAGCAATTGCAAAAAGAGAATTCCATTGTATGACAGTGAGGGTTTTAACCATTAGTGACTATGAATGGATCTTCAGACCACGTTTCCAGTTACCATCTATTAGCTGTAGATTTTAGCCTTTTACTTGTCTACAAATTTACTTTTACTGGACAACGATTTTAGATGTTAAATCCAGTGATTGTGATGATAACACTGAACCTTATTTTCATAAACTCAACGACTGAGTTTTAATGAGAATGTGTTTTAACTTGTAGTGAGACTCTATTGGGAACTGAATATGTATTGATTGGATGTTGTATTGTGTTTTACACTGGGATGCATGTTATTTACGTTTTGACAGTCACCTTAGCTTCTATGGCCCGACGAATGCTCTACATTATGCCAACCCTTCACTTGAAAACGCTCACCCACACTATGTTTTACTCATTACCTGTGAGTGAGTTTACTTACATTTGATAGTGATTGCTTTCATTTCCCAACATTTTCCTTTATATTTGTTAAACCTTTTAAAAAAAGGGAACAACGGTTATAGACCAACGATTTAATAATAGAACCCTTTTTAATTTCTATTTTATTTTGTGATTTTATGACCACATTCTCAGACCATCAAATTATTTTCTTGATGTTGGGAATGACAACGAGGGTAGCTGCATTTGTTGCATTAACGATGTTTAGATTGGGTAACTTTATTTCTTTAATAATACCTAAATGTGCCTTACGTTTTGACTAACCGAGTAACATGGTGGGGGAAATAAATAGCATCAAAGAGTGTGTACTAATGAGCCTCATATTTTAGGCAGCGAATCCTCATGATGGATGTCAGAGACTTTTTGCGATTTGGTATTGCTTCCGCAGTTGCAATGTAATAATGCACTCACAGTTTTATTGCTAATACATTCATACTGCGATTTTATTAGGTAGTGGAAGTGTAATTCTTGTTAAAACACAACAAGTTTATTATATTGAAGGACAGACTGCTATCCTTTACTACCACAACAACCAAAAGTATTTAAATACCAATATGATTATAGATGGAATATCTTGAACTTTCCGTATTAAACTTTAATAATGAAATATTATATATATTAACCACTACCCCTTTTGCTAATATTTATGGGTCATATGTTAATATGGTTAAAATACCACCATCTTTTATTGCAAAATTTTGCTCATATGTGAACCTTATCTGAATTTCTTAAATTTTGTAAAACAATTGTATTACCTTGTATTAATCTTATCAACGATTTTGCCTCTACCCTTTATTTCCCTTTTTCTTTTAAGAGATTTGTACCTTAATGTTTTTATTCGAGAGCGCAGATAGATTTGGTTGTGCAAGGAGGTTGTTGTGTTGCTTGAATGTCTTAGTCGTCTTGTTGATTGTCATTTGCTACTAGGGTTAGTTGTCAGGTGGTTAGATAGTCCTTGATCACCTAACGCATTGATTTTAGAGGGGTTGAGGGTGTAGTGATGTTGTTGCGCACCATAGAGGTTCTAGTACTGACCATTGAGGTTGTGGTGTTTGGATGGGGGATGTTTTCCTTAGGCTTGTAGGCATTGTCGCCTTTGTTTCAAGAGGGTAGTCATTCCTTCCTTGATTTACACATTTTTCTCCAAGTTTCTCGAGGTGCCAGCTCATAGAGTTGTGTTGTCTATTGCCTGATCTGCAGGTGTTGTGCTCGTCATCTGGGTCTGGTTAACTGTGTTGTCATTGCCTTCCTGCCTAAAAAAACAAAATAATTTTTTCACTTGTTTCTCTTGTAGAGTAATGAAGGGGTTGTTACATATGGTATTAGAGAGGGTTCAACCCTGAAACTATGGATAGTCAAGATTTCCATTGCAGTAAACATGTGAGTATTAACCGTTGTGTTAATTAAAAACCTTAATGTGTCCTTGTGGTGATTGAATTTAGAGGACACATCAGAGGTTCACAATGTGGTGTCATGGAAGGAGGTGTGATGCCTCAAGAAGTTCCTACATCCTTACAATCGAACCCCCAAGGGGAAGAATAAGTCCTTGGGATGGATTCGCTTGTTGTAAGGGATGATGATGGTATGACAAGGCCCTTCTAGGTAATGTCAAGGGCATTCATTCACCATCGGTACTGAGATGAGGCTAGGGAACCTGTACCCCTAAGGGTCCACAACGTGCCCTAGCTAGTACCATTAGCATCCATCAAGAAATTGTGACAGTTGAGTTCTCGAGTCCACAAGTGTTACAGAAGACTGTGTCGTCAAGGCATTGTTGTAGAGAAAGGTGTTGTTCTTAACGCTTTGCGATTATGATCTCAAGCATGAAGGTCCACATGGTTTTCTTTCAACTGAAGGAGAGAACTCTTCTATGGTAGAAGAATATGCTCCTACCTCATTTGAACATGGCCATTGATGACGTGTCATGGGAACTATTTGAGGAACAGTTCCAAGAGAGGTATAATTCTTAGGAATTTGTTGAGCGTCAGCTCAATGAGTTCGACACCTTGCGACAAGGCAGTCGCACGGTGCTCGAGTATGAGGCTCGTTTTGGAGATTCTTCGGTATGCTATGCATCAAATTACCCAGAAACTTAAGGTCAATAAGTTGGAGTTTGGCCATATTGTTAGAATTCAGATTCTACTTCGGGTAACAGGACTACTCGACCGAAAAAAATGTGTTGGATTGTGGGGAGCCACATTACCAGAATTACTACCCAGAGGAAAGGGCTGACACATTTGGATCGGTCGGACTTACTACCATGGAGTTTTGGGCAAGGCCCATTGGATTCATGCAATAGTGAATAACCGCCAGCAGGAGCACCATTCGACTATGCTTGAGACGTCAGGTACCATCACTGACTAGACCCTTAGTATTTGATAGATCTCAGTGCTACCAAGAGTTTCATCTCTGGTGCAGTGCTAAAAAGAATTAAGGTAAAGGCAGTCGAACATGATGAGTTTAGCTTTATAGAGATGGATTTGGGAGCCAAACAAAAGGTTGGAGGAAATTTCACTGGCTATACCCTTAACCTGGGAGAGTTTTTCACCAGGGCCAACTTGTACGTCATGATCTTAGGATCTTATGACGTTGTGATCGATATGGACTAGTTGGAATTGCATGAGGTGATACTCAACTGTAATACGAAATGGTTGATTTTAGTCAATGATGAGAGACAGAGTTGCGTGATTGTAGGTTAGAACCAAGGAGATTCCCTAAGTTTTATCTCTTCCTTGTAGTTATGGAAGAGAATGCACAAGGGATGTAAGCATTATGTGATCCTGGTGTTAAATGAGAATGGAGTAGCGGAAGGTCTAGAACACCTTCCTGTGGTGAGAGAGTTTGTGGACGTCTTCTTGGAGGAGTTACCTGAGATGTCGCCGGAGAGGTAATTGAAGTTTTCCATAGACATGAAACTAGGGACCGAACCGATAGCAAGAATGCCTTATCGCATTTTGACACTGGAGTTACAGGAGTTGAGAATGAAACTGAAGGAGTTGTTGGACCTGAGAATTATACTTTCGAGTGTGTCATCGTGGAGTGCGCCTATTATTTTCATACAAAAGAAGGATGGGTCATGGAGACTCTGCATTGAATACCATCAATTGAACAAGGCAACGATCAAGAATCAATATTCGTTGTCGAGGATTGATGATATGTTTGATCAAATGAAGGGTGCAATGGTGTTTTCAAAGATCGATTTGCGATCAGGGTATCACCAGTTACGGATCAAGGGGGATGACATCCCTAAGACCGCCTTTAAGATGAGGTTTGGACATTAGGATTTTATTGTTTTACCATTTGGAATGAAAAATTCCCCAGGGGTATTTATGAGTTTGATGAACAGGGTATTCCGAGACTACTTGGACAAGTTCATCCAAGTATTCATTGATGATATTTTGATTTACTCTCAGATGATGGAGGAGCATGAAGAGAACATGCGCTTGGTCCTACAGTGTCTGCGAGAGAAGAAATTGTATGGGAAGTTGTCCAAATGATCGTTTTACCACTCTAAGATTCACTACTTAGGGCATGCCATCTTCAGCCAAGGTATTGTCATGGATCTAGCTAAGGTCGAGGATATTATGGAATGGCCTACGCTGAATAATGTCTCAAAAGTGCATAGCTTCATGGGTTTAGAAGGATACTATCGACAGTTCATCGATGTATTTTCGAAGATATCAAATCCGATCACGGAAATGCAGAAGAAGAATAAGAACTTTTTCTGGACTGAGAAATGCGCAGAAGCATTTCGGAGGCTCAAAGAGTTGTTGACAACAGCACTGATACTAAAGGTCCCTGACATGGATGCAAACTTTTTGGTATGAACTAACGCATCCAAGGAAGGCTTAGGTGGAGTATTGATGCAAGATGGTCGGGTGATTGCTTAAATTTCGAGGAAATTGAGAAGGCATGAGGATAACTATGCAATGCATGATTTGGACTTGTTAGCAATTGTTTATGCTTTGAAGTTTTGGAGAGACTACATTGTTGGACAAAAATTTGAACTAAATATGGACCACTGTGAACTACAACACATCTTTATGCAAACCAACCTGAATGCACAACAACGAAGTTGGTCGGAATTGCTTAGCGAGTACGATTTCTAGATTTATTACATAAAAGGAACAATGAACCTAGTGATAGATGCATTGAGTCAGAGACCTCAAATCTTTTTGGTGTTGCCTCTTTAGACGAATCTACATGAAAAGATTTTAACTTTAAAGAATGACAATGACTGGTACAAAGAGGTCAAGGATTTTATCGGACAAAACAGAATGATGGTACCAAGATTTGAAGGATTTACATTGGACGACGATGGACTATTGAGGTTTAAAAATCAGATTTACATACCACCGAACGACGTGTTGAGGAGATTGATCCTAAATGAGGCTCATAGGGCAATATACATGGCCCACCCAGAAGTCACGAAGATGAGGGAGGACCTTAAACCCTTATTCTTCTGGAAGGGAATGAAGGTAGACATAGTCAACCATGTGGCCAAATGTCTAGAATGTCAACAAATAAAGGCTGAACATAGACATCCAACAAGATTACTACATCCACACACTTTTTCAGAATCAAAACGGGAGGTTATTTCGATGGATTTCATTGTTGGATTGCCATTGAGGGAAAGGAGACATGACTCGATTTTTGTGGTAGTTGACAATCTGACAAAGAGTGCTTATTTGATTTCTGTGCATACCACGTATTAGTAACCTAAAATTGCTAGATTTTTCATCAGTGAGATTGTGAGGTTGCATGGCGTAGCTAAGAGGATTATATCCGGTCAAGGATCGATATTTACTGGATGATTTTGGACTAGTTTCCAAGAGGCCTTGGGAACCCAACTTAACTTTAGTACTACGTATCACTTGGAGACTGATGGGAAGACCGAATGAACAAACCAAACCTTGGAAGACATGTTGCAAATGTACGTGATGGTCCAACTGAAGTGTTGGGAAGAATTCTTCCCACTGGTAGAATTCACTTATAACAACAATTACCAATGCACCATTAAGATGGCACCTTTTGAGTTCCTTTATGGGTTACCATTTCAGACACCTTTGAGTTGGGATCGGCTTGAAAATAGGGTCCTAGTGGGAGCAGAAGAGATACAAGAAATGGAAGATCGAATGCAAACAATAAGACAAAGGATCAAAGAGGTGTAGGATCGACAAAAGAGTTATGTCGATGCGCACTGTGTCGAACGTAGTTACGAAGTAAGCGATCGAGTCTTCTTGTGGGTAAAAACTGCATAAGAGTTCAATCAAGTTTGGAAAGGGAGATAAACTCTCTCCTAGGTTTGTCGGACCTTTCGATATTTTGGAGTGGAAGGGCCATGTGTCCTATCAACTAGCCTTGCCTGATTCTTTGAGGCATATGCATGATGTCTTTCATGTCTCTGTTTGAGACATTATGATTAGTGATCCTACGCATGTTTTGACTTGAGAACCTGGAGGGTGTCACATGTGGGTGCGCTCATGGCTAAGCCAATCTGCATCCTGGATCATCGCATTCGACAGCCACAACATTGAACAATAGATGAGATCAAGGTCCATAGGGACAACTATAGTCCGCACTCAACGACCTCAGAGGACGCATATGATATGTGCTACTAGTTTCCATTTTTGTTGGATAGATAGACTTATGATAGTATGATACATGTTATTTTGGAATTTTTTAATATGAAACTTTGGGACAAAGTTTAGACCAAGAGGCGGTGTATGTAACATCCCTCTCTTGCACGCACTGAGCGAACTTATTCTTTGAGAACACTTGCTTGCTAGTGATCTGGATTATTATACCATTGGTCCTTGATTATGATTATGAGGCATTATGGATGTGATTATATGTTATTTTGTTGTATTGACTTAGACAGGTGCTATTGACTCGATTCTCCTGAGCGTACAGGATTTTGGACCTCGAGAATGCAAAGGCATCGATGAAACCCTTAGACTCAGTATCGATTCAGGGAGTGGACTATTGGGTTTAATTTTTGTATATATGGCATATGTGCATCTGATTATATGTTATGATTATGGATCTCATTTCTGACATGATTGATTGATGATGCAGGCTAACAATAGTTTGTCGACCGGAATCACATGTGGAGTAGAGGATTCATGCATGACCACCAGAGACGTTGAGGGAGAGATGTGGACAACAACCTTGCCACATCCTACTAGCACTCTCGCCGTAACTCGAAATATAGGTTAATGACTACCTAGTTCGAGAAGACCCACGATGTCATGAGGGAATACTGCGACAGTCTCTCATGATGATTCTAAGGGGCACACAATAAGGCAGGGCACTTATTCCTTAGAGGCCCTCAGTCTCCCACAGGATCACCTGGCAGAGTATTGACTCCAGTGGTTTTTGTTGTCTACCAAGTCATTCAATAGGCGAGTGGCACCCTTGGAGCATGTGGTGCGTCCGGAAGGGCATGTCGTGCAAGAAAAACAAAAAGAGGTGAGTGGCACCCTTGGAGCACATAGTGCATCCTGAAGGGCACGTCATGCAAGGGAAAGAGAATGAGTCAAGTGGCACCCTTGGAGCACCTAGTGCGTCCTGAGGGAACGTCACGTTTTTAACTAATAAGAGAATAAACCTAGGTGGCCTTAGAATGAGTAACCCGATAAGAAAGATTTAGAAACAATTTTCCTAATAAAATGTTGCCCGGCCTCGAAAATTGAAATCTAGGTCTAAAGTAATACTCGTGGTAAAAAAATAAAAATAATAATAATCATCATTAAACATGTGACAAAAAGGGGGTAAGAAAATTGATTAAGTTATTAAAATCAAGTTATTGAGGGATTTAAAATTTTAAAAGGGAAATGATTGTTTTGTTACACATGCTAATTAAAATTTATTAATTAAAAAGAAAAATGGGGAAAAGATAATTTTCTACACTTACTAATTTGAGTTTACATAAAAAGGGAATGAGGGAAATTTAAAAGAATTAGGAAACTAAGGGGAAAAGGGGGAAACATAAAGAAAAAGAGAAACACAAGGAAAAAGTGGAATGACCAACTTAGCAAGGAATCTTGCCTTTAAGAAATTTCTAAAATGAGCTCAACTAGTAAATTAGTAAGGGGGAAAGTCATTAAATAGTGTAAGGGAATATTTTTGGAAACCTAGGAGCAATTCTAGGAATGATTTTAGGTGGGTGAGGAAAATAGGAGTAATCAAATAATTAATGAAATTAATTTCTGGTTCAACGAAGGGGATGGGTGACCCATGTACAGGGAGGATTTTTTTGAATTAAATTATTGAACAATAAATTAAATGGGACTTTGGGAAAGAATTAACTTAGAAATTCTATATAAAGCAGGGAGGAGGAGAAGGATGGATCTATTTTGTTATGTGTAACATTACGCTACAAAATTTTGGACTTGACTCACTTAGCTTGTGGGAGTTGGGACACCTAGCTCGGTGAGGAGTGGTAGCTTGGCCTTGCGAGGCGACCTCAGAGCTAGTTGTTCTCTGGTTTAGTGTGTGTGGCCCCTTTGCGGCTTGGGGGTATAAGGGGGAAGAAGAGTACCCCTATCGTTGGCTAGGAGGTACCGGTGAAGTCTCACTGGTTAGCAAGCGGGAGCTTCACGGAGTGTGTGGGACAACAACTCAGAGCGAATGACTTGGGCTATGGTACACTTACTTTTAATATGCATGGTAGATTATTATTGACCTTACGCTTTGAATTATTTACTTTTAAATGTCTAAAGAAGGTGTTGAAATTATCATTTTAATTGAGAACTTAATGTCCCCATAGCCTTAAGCTCATTGCTTGACTTGATTCCCTTGGAATTAGATCCCTGAATGTTGTGACTGTCTAATTGGTTTTATTGAATAGTTGTGAAGGGTTGTGCCTTTTTACTTCATCCTCATCCCTAGTTCATCATTCCATGCCTAAGCAGTCATCTAGAAGCCAAATCAATGGTTGTCACTTCAGTGCACAACGACCTATAGATTCTAATGCACTACTTTTTTGTGCATGGATGATGAGAGAAGGATGTGTTTGCCCAACTGTTTACCCCTTATTATCTCCGTGTTTTGACCTCCACCTTCCTTTGGTCTCTGCATGTTATATCACCTCTTTGTCCTAATCATTCTCGACATCTGAAAACTGTGTTTAGTATTCTCTGCATTTCAACACCCTCAACCATGAAATTTCTAACTCTGCATTTTTATATATTGCTGGATAAATTATCTCTACATTTTAATACCCTTCCTAGCAATGATTTGGGTCTTCATTTTAATTCTTCTCCTCGTGAATTTACTGCACATTTTATTTTTACATCTAGTATGCCATCTACTCTGCCAATTTTACGCCTCTGTCCTGCAATTTACTTTGCCTTTGGCCACTGGACTGCATCTTATTCTATTATTACTCTGCGTTCAATTCTTTCATTTACTTGATTTCATTTCAATTATTTTATTTACTTGACTACGTTTTAATTCTTTTTGTTGTGTTTCTGAATGGCATTTCATGCCCTATGAAAGCAATAGCTTCCATTACTCTGTGATTGATTAATGGGTCCACGATTTACCTGTTAAACGTTCCTACGATTTTGTCCATTGACAAAAATATTTGTCTTAATACAATGATTGCAAACAACTAATACCATTGTATGAAATGAGGTTTTTAACCATTCGTGACTGTGAATGGATCTTCAGACCGCGTTTCCAATTACCATCTATTGGTTGTAGATTTTATCCTTTTACTTGCCTACGAATTTACTTTTACTAGACAAAAAATTTAGATGTTAAATCCAACGATTGTGTGATAACACTTAGCCTTATTTTCACAAACTCAATGACTGATTTTTAATGAGAATGCATTTTAACTTGTAGTGAGACTCTATTGGGATTTGAATATGTATTGATTGGATGTTGTATTGCGTTTTACCCTGGAACGCATTTTATTTACGTTTTGAGAGTCGCCTCAGCTACTATGGCCTGGTGAATGCTCTAGATTATGTCATCCCTTCACTTGACAATGCTCACCCACACTGCATTTTACTCATTACCTGTGACTGAGTTTACTTATGTTTGATAGCAATTTCTTTCATTTCGTAGTATTTTCCTTTATATTTGTTAAACCT
Organism: Picea abies; assembly: GCA_900067695.1. Lineage (NCBI taxonomy): Eukaryota > Viridiplantae > Streptophyta > Pinopsida > Pinales > Pinaceae > Picea > Picea abies. Next base: position 11,368 of record CBVK0100683476.1, read on the forward strand.
TTTAAAAAAAGGGAACAATGGTTATAGACCAATGATTTAATAACAGAAACCTTTTTAATTTCTATTTTATTTTATGATTTTATGACCATGAAATTATTTTCTTGATGCTGGGAATGACAGTGAAGGTAGCTGCATTTGTTGCATTAACGATGTTTTGGTTGGGTAACTTTATTGTTGTAATAATACCTGACTACGCCTTACTTTTTTACTAACCGAGTAACCTGGTGGGGTGAATAAATAGCATCGAAGAGTGTGTACTAATAAGCCTCATATTTTAGGCAACGAATCCCCATGATGGTTGTCATAGACATTTTGTGATTTGGTATTTCTTCCGTCATTGCAATGTAATAATGCACTCACAGTTTTATTGCTAGTACAATAATACTGCGATTTTATTAGGTAGTGGTAGTGTAATTCTTGTTAAAAGACAAGTAGTTTATTATATTGAAGGGTAGACTGCTATCCTTTATTACCACAACAACCAAAAGTATTTAAATACCAATATGATTACAGATGGAATATCTTGAACTATCTGTATTCACCTTTAATAATGATATCTTATTTATATTAACCATTACCCCTTTTGATAATATTTATGGGTCATATTTTAATATGGTTAAGATACCACTATCTTTTATCGCGAAATTTTGGTCACATGTGAACCTTATCTGAATTTCTTGAATTTTGTAAAATAGTTGTCTTACCTTGTAATAATCTTATCAACGAGTTTCCCCCTACCCTTTATTTCCCTTTTTCTTTTAAAATATTTCTACCTTAATAGTTTTATTCGAGGTGCACAGATAGATTTGGTTGCGCAAGGAGACCGTTGCATTGCTTGAATGTCTTAGTCATCTTGTTGATTGTCATTGGATGCTAGGGTTAGTTATCATGTGGTTAGATAGCCCTTGATCTCCTAGCACATTGATTTTAGTGGGGTTGGGGGTCCAATTATGTTGTTGTGCAGCATAGAGGTTCCATTACTGGTCGTTGAGGCCATGGTGTCGAGATGGGGGATGTTTTCCTTAGGCTTGTAGGCATTGTCGTGTTTGTGTCAGGTAGGTAGTCATCCCTTCCTTGAGTTACATGTGTTTCGGCTAGTTGCTCAATTTTCCATCACGTAGAGTCATGTTATCTATTGCCTGATCTGTAGGCATTGTGTTCATTTTCTGGGTGTGGTTAACTGTGTCATCATTGCCTTCCTGCCTAAAAATAAAAAAGAATTTTTTCACTTGTTTCGCTTGTAGCATAAAGAAGGGGTCGTTACAGGTGCCCAAATTTATATAATGGTAAAAGGTGCTTGAGATTATTTAAAAAAGGAAGATTGATATTCCATAAGGGGATTTTGTTTCAAAAAGGGAGTGAAGGAAATTCATGTAATTGAAGATTCATAGTTTAAGAGGGCATCTTCATCCTAATGAGCCATCAAAATTTAATATTATTGATGAAGATCAAGATAGCTTCAAAATGTATATGATAATTGTTATTGTAAGAGCTCCTTGTATTAAGAATAATAAAAGTTATTTTTTTATGGTGTTGAAGTGTCCCAAATCCGTTCGAAATTGAATAAGGGGATCTTAGGTACACCTTGTGTAGTCTGTGCTGGTGATTTTGTAATGGTTGTCTTATGAACTAGTTTACGTCTAGTTTTGACATTATCCTACATACATGGAGTACAAAGAAGGTTAATGAAATAACAACACAATTAATGCTAGTGAAGCACATACATTCAAGCACAATCAAAACTCACAATTAAGAAGCAATGAAGATATCAAATTGGCAATCACATCAACATTGGACACATCAAGATTATAATCAAGGACTCAAAGCATCATAAAAATTGAAGATCAACTCAACTTTGAAATTGACATTTATTGTAAACCTGTAAATAATATTTTTTTTCAAATAATCAAATCAAGTTTAAGTTCTTTGTAATTGGGTGCATTCTCGGTTGATCCCGACACCCAAAGATTCATTGTAATTTTTAGTCAAAATTGACAAGGTTGAGTATTTTAACTCAAACCATTGTAATACTTTGGGATTCATTTTCGGTCGTAACCGACATCCTCAAGTTCCTGGAATCAAGTTCAAGTGAGCGAGTACCAACAAGCCAGAAGAGAAAGTGAATGAGAGGTTCAAGCGAGCATGTTCAAATGGAGTGAAGTCATGAATTACTAGAGCTTCTGAATACTCTAATAAACACCAATGAAGACAACAAAGTAATATTGAGCAAAAGAACTCTTCAATTAGTGCTAACATTTTTGCATGTAACACAAGCTAAAGTTATACTTCTTCAAGAACAATCCCATCTATTGAATGATAAGTTGATATAACTCAAAAGTCAATAGCCTGTGAAGTTTTTTGGACTAGATTTTGTTCAAAACAACCCTCTCTATGATGATGATGATGATGATGATGATTTTGATCAACAATCGATGAAGGAGCAAATCAACAAGACAACTTCAGAAGCAAATTCCAATGAAAATGAATTGCAAGCAGAAGATGCCAAAGAACAAAGTGATACAACAAGTATAAGTGAAAGTAAATGTGAAGCGCATCACCAAGTACAACATGATCTTTCCAAGCCCATCATCAGACCTTGGGAATAATTACACTTCAATACAAATCAACATAGATTAGGATATGAAAATCAAAACAGTTTTCATATTCCAAATTACTCCAAACAAATTTTGTTTGTGAGCGCTAGATTCCTTCAAGAAAATTCAACTTCAAATGTTGAATATCATAATGATAAGTGCCAACATTGTAATCGAGTTGGTCACAAGGAGAATCAATGTTTTGATCTCCATATTTTCCATCATTGTGGTAAGCATAACCATTCTTCAAACATATGTTCAACACTGAAGAAACCTACAATATTGAAGATTCACTATGAGTGGATTGATCCTTGGAAATGGTCATCAACAACCAAGAGATTATATAAGTATTACCGAAGAATTCAATCTTGAGTAGAGACCAATCTTGTATCACAAAAAAAAATTGTACATCACATAAGTGGTCCCCTTATGGCTTAGATTTCGAGCATGGCCCTCACGGGATGAGATAGTTGTGTCCACATGCCCACTTTGTGTCGTACTCAAATGGAACAAGTATGGTACTCTCTTGAGCATAG
>CBVK0100683477.1:0-16253 GCA_900067695.1 Picea abies
AAGTGTGTTTCTAGATTCCTATATTGTCTCCTCCTACCTTATCTCCTAATGAGGTGTCGATGTGAGAACAATTGAGGTGGTTTCATTATTGTATTATATATTTGTATCATTAAGATGAATATATTGTTTAGAATTATGGCTTGAGGCCTTTTATGCCAATCTTCTTATCCTAATATTCTTATGCTCAATTTCTTCATGGTAAATCATTATAATGGTGAATTTTAAGATAGATTATGGGATATATTGATATTCTTTGTGACATAATAATTTCTTAATTTACAACTCCCATATGCATACGTCTCTTCAATAATCAATATGATGATTAACATCCATGGACATGGTAATTTAATATTGATGTTTGGTATTAAAATTTAAGGATTGAATAAATAATCTTCACAAATAGTAATGAAATAATTTATAGTTTTATGTTTAAACTAATAGTGTATTGTGTTAATTGAAAATAGTTGCAAAAACAATGTTTTTTATAATTGCATCATCTATGTGAACTAATAATACATTGAAATTTAATTAGGAAAAAAGCATCCTTTAATTTTAATGTGATCATCACTAGGATTAGACATTCGTACTAGGTAGGTATTTTATAGTTGAGTTTATAAAATAACAATAGTAATAAATTTATAAGTCATAAGAAAAAATAACCAATTTTTGTTAACTAAGTTTAATAGATAGGTATTGACATTAGGTAGGTATTTTATAGTTGAGATTATAAAATAACAATAATAATAAATTTATAATTCATAAGAAAAAATAACAAATTTGTGTTAGCATGATTTAATTATGAATGATGCTTTTGCAATGCACATTATAAGCACACTATGAAATATTTGGTTAGATTGAAGTAAATATTTACTATATAAGTCATTTATTATCTTTTATATTTTATAATGGTATTGATGATTACATCATGGTTTTTTTAAATTAATATTAATTTATAAATTTTAATAAAGAAAATAAATTTTAAAATTAAATAATTTGAAAATAAATTTATTGGTTGATAATAGAATAAATAAATGTTATATAATTTATTATGATTAAATATTTTCTATATAATTGATAAATATGAACAAAATTTCATCATAACACATATTTTACATAATGAGTGAATTACAATACTTTACTATAAATATTGACAATAATTTAGGTTAATGACAATTTTACTTTAGTTATGTAACAATTTCACTTTAGTCACGTGAATGCCATTTTAAATAATAATTGAACTCTCTATTACTATCATACAATATAATATTTTTTCATCTATTTCTAATGATTTTTTCTTTCCATATAAAAACAAGGAATCTATGAAGAAGAAATGTCTAGAATTGGCAAGCCTAAAAAACATGGAAGACAAATAACACTTGTTGATGCATTTAAATTGAAGCAAGATGATACAAATATTGAAGAAAATGTTGATTTTGATGATGAGATTAATATTGAAGAGGAAGGTATTCCAAAAAATAAAGGCAAGGGGGCAGCTCCTAAATGAACATTTAAATATGGATGGAAATTAATACACAAATGGGCATATCCTATAATAGGTTCAAATGGTGAAGAACACATCACATGTTCATGGTGTGTACAATTCATAGGAGATATGCAATATGCAAGAGAAGATATTAGTACAATCAAATTAGGTGGGTTAAATGTTCATGATTTATCCGAGGCTCATAAGCATTCATCTCAACTGTCGGAGAGTGAATCAAGGCAATCATATTTACCCATCACAAAACATGTTGAACTCATGCTTGATATTGAGAAATCCAGAATAATTAGTTTGATGGAAACTATGTATTGTGTGGCTATAAAAGATTTACCTTTAGAATTGTATAAAGACTTGTGTGACTTGCATAGGTACAAGGGAACATCCAATATGCCTTTAACCAGTGAATACTCTTCATATACTAATATTACATTTGGAAAAGAGTTTTTACTTGCAACAAAAATGGTTTACTGAAAAATATTGAAGGGAGAGATTTGCTCGAGTCCATTTTATTCTATTTTAGTGGATGAAAGCAAAGATAAAACAATGGAACAACACCTTATTGTATATATTAGATATCCAATGGATGGGGGAAGAGGGACACATGGAACAAAATTTATTCATCTTCTAAAAATCAAATACATTACTGCACAATTAATGTATGAATCCTTGTTAGAATTATCATCTAAAATGGATTTATAAAAATAAAAAATGGTAGGATTTGTGTGAGATGGAGCTTCATCTATGAGTGTTATTCATGAATGTTTGGCTTCCAAGTTTCTTCGTGAAGTGCCTCATTTTTTATGCATTCATTTTCTAGAACATTGTGAGGCACTAACTATAACTGATGCTACAAATTATTTTCCTAAGTTTAATTATATCAATAAGTTGGTCAATAAAGTATATTATTGGATGGGAAAATCTGCAAAGAGACATGGAGAACTCAAAATTTTAATGGACTTATTTCAAATTGATAACTTACAGGTGCTTTAAATTCATCAAATATGACGTCTTTATAGGGGACATGTGATGAACATGCTTGTCAAAATTATTTCGGCATTATTCCAAGAATGGAAACATCATAACAAAAAGATGTATGAAATGGGAACAATATTTCAAGTTTAGTTTTGTATTCATTTACTGAAAGATGTTCTAACTAAACTAAATAATCTAAGTCAACAATTTCAAAAGGAACATATTGATATAACATATATTGGAATCCAATTAGATGTTCCTATTCAACTTCTTCATAGAAGATTCTTGTGAGATATGTTTGGAGAAGGTTCTCAACATGTTTCATATTTTTTGAAGAAATTAGAATATGGAAAATTGGAGTTTATTGATAATACACGTGCTTCACATAAATTATAAATTGTTTGAGAGCTGCTATAAATCCATGTATTTCGATACAGAAAAATAGTCTTGATAAAAAATGAGTGTTACTACAAGCCTGATGTAATATCTCCCTTGAATGATAAATAAACCAAATATTATTGTCTCATGGATGTTTCCCTCTATAGGGTTTTACCATGTGAAAATTGTTGTGTTCAATTTGTGTGATTGTTGTTATCTCTGTGTTGTATTTTGTGTCATTTAAATACTGTAAATTTATGCTTTTGTTGCACAACAAGTGGTATTAGAGCAGGTGCAGTAGGTGCACTAAGCAAGCTGACCAGATTCCTGTCGGACATGTGTAGAGAAATATGATATAAGCTATGGAATATTAATTCATTGCAAGAGGGGCATATTGTATTACCTGGACTCTCACTAGAGAGTTTGATAGGAGTGTCCACTACACCCACACTTCATAAATTGAATTTATTGGGTCTTAGATGCGCTGAAAATTAAGTCTAAGGAGCGTCCAAGGACGGATGCACCCTATACATGAAGAGAGAAGCATCTCTTTTTGGATATATGCACCCTTTGAAAGAAGGGGGGGCATCCTAGACACTCAGAGCATAGTTAAGGGGGTGCTTCCTCCTCACAAATGTCTGATGCTCGAAATTTTTTATGAGGTGAACTTTTCTAATGCTCGAATTTTTAATGGAGGATGTTTTTTAATATATTTGTGAAAGATTTATGTGAGGTCGATGCCACATTAAAGGATTTATTAAATGGATATTTTTTTACATGAATAGATGTTATATATGTGAGGTGGATGTAGAAAGGTTTTTTTAAATGTATATTTAATATTCTATATAATTTGAAATATTTTTTGGTTCAACCTTGGACCTTATTTAAGGATCCATTAAATGAATTATCAAAATTATTCCTCTATTTTTAAAAAGAGCTCAATTTATAAGTCGTGTTGTTTGGGGCAATTTATGCAAATGACGAAAGTTCATAGTTCAAAATTGAAGGTAGAAAAACTTAGTGGGAAAAACAAATTTGAGCTTTGGAATCTCAAGATGTGAGATATTCTAGTGCAACAAGGGATGCCAAAAGCATTGGTGAGTAGGACAAAGAAACCAACAAGCATGACAAATGAGGAATGGGAAGAATTGGATGAAAAATAACTTAGTACCATTCACTTATGTTTGGTAGATGAAGTTTTGTTTAATATTGTAGGAGAGGATATAGTAGTAGGATTATGGAGAAAGTTGGAAAGTCTATTTATAATGAAGTCCCTGATGAGTAGGATTTTCTTGAAGAAGCAATTATACAGTTTGTGAATGAAAGAAGGTATGATATTTGTTGACCATTTAAATACCTTTAATACCCTTATAGTTCAATTGACTAGTATGTAAGTTAAATTTGAAGAAGACAATAAGGATATTACACTATTCTATCCATTTCCTGAGTCTTGGGATAGTTTAGTCACCTCTATTAGCTTCAACTCAACAATTTTTTTAGATTATGAATTTGTTGTTGGAGATGAGGAGAAAATCTAGTCAAGAAACCTCAACTTCAGAGTTGATGGTGCTTAGAGGTCGACCCAAAGAAAAAGAGCATGATCATATAATTTCTTCATGATCTAAGTCAAGGGGAAGAAAGGGTAGCGTAAAATGATGGTACTATAGAAAAACAAGGCATATCAAGAAAGACTACTATAAAAGAAAATAATATGAGGAGAACTCTACGAAAGAAGAAAAAATGGATAAAAAAATCTAGGTATGAAGGATGAAGTTTTATCTGTTTCTAGTATGTTACTATATCATGAAGAATGGTTGTTAGATTCTGATGCCTCCCACCACATGTGCTCACATAGTTCAACTAGTTCATTTCTTACCAATTTGTTGATGAGGGTGTAGTGATTATGGAAAATGGTATTCCCTATAAAATTTTTGGGTTTGGATGTATTAGGATCAATATGTTCGATGGTATTGTTAGAGAACTAATGGATCTTATATGTACCTGAGCTTAAGTTAAATTTAATTTCATTAGGGTTTTTAGATTCTAGTGGATATAAGTATGCAGGTAGAGGTGGAGCACTCAAAGTGTCGAAAGGAGGTTTAGTAGTGATAAAGGAAACAAAGGTTGATAACCTTGATAAGTTGGATGGTAGTACTAAAGTCACACATGAGTTAACATATGTATATTCTTGTTTATTCTAGAAGCAACAAGGTCATATGAGAAAGAAATAGTTGCAGAACTGTAAGTTTCTTCCAAACTTGGGATCTTTGTTTTTTATTTTCTTCTTGTTTTATATCTTTGTTAGTTATAATGATGGAGAAAAGGGATGTAATGTGTGGGATCCTACTTCCCACAAGATCATCATTAACATAAATATAGTATGTATGGAAGAACTAGAAGGGTTAGGTCAAGATCACAATGGAAGATTTGTTTCCATGCTAGAGGATTCATTGCATGGCCTAATGGTACCCAAGCAACTGTACAAGAGGTTTGAATCATTCATGGTGAGCCAAATTTTTTAAAGGGGTAGGTATGACTATAATATTTATAGTACATTTACTTTACTGATGATATATATAGATGATATGTTCATTTCAAGCAGAAGCATGGCTGAGATTAGTGAGACAAAGGTTGAGTTGGACAAGACATTTCAGATCAAGGATCAAGGAGAAACGAAACAAATTATGGGAATAGAACTACACCGAGATGATACTAATGGTAACCTATGGTTGCAGTTTTGAATGAACATCATGAAACCATTTAATATCCCTATTTCTTTCTATTATAAGTTTTCTTCAAGTTTAGGTCATGCTTACATAGAAGAAAAGGTTATGTCTTGTATACCATGTGCTATTACAATAGGATTTTTGTTGGATATGATGAAATGGTTAATACTAGAGATTTCACATTCAATTGATGTTGTCAATCACATGGCTAATTTGGGTGAAGAAGTGAAATCGATCTTTTAATGTTTTAGAGGCACAAGTGTCACCTATAATTGTTACAATGAGTTAATCTATGATAATTGTAATTTAGAATGTGTAGGTTTCTTGGATAGAAAGAGATATACCTCATCATATGTCTCAAAGCATTTTCTTGGAAGACATGGCATGTGTGGACTGATCCCTGAGAAAATCTATATTCTCAGAAATTGTACACATGTGTTCACAAAACTAGTGTTATTAGAGACGTTGCAGTGCTTCTCTTGGCTTGCAACATAGGTGATGAACATAATTGCACAATGATATTTAGGTAAATTGTTTTCAAGGTGGAGATTGTTGAGATATGTCAACCAATTTCCAATGATTTTGTGGATTGTATAAGATTTAGTGGCTCTTTAGAATCAATTTGTTGTTGAAAAAAATCACTGAATTTGTGGATCCACCTTAATGTAATATGTTTTATAAATTGTTTGAGAGTTGTTATAAATCCATGTACTCCCATAGAGAAAAATAGTCTTGAGAGAAATTGAGTGTGAGTGTAATCATGTTTATTTGGCTTATGTAATATGTCCATTGAATGGTAAATAAACCAAATATCGTTGTCCCCTGGAGGTTTTTGTGTATAGGGTTTTACCACGTAAAAATTGTTGTGTTCAATTTGTGTGATTGTTGTTTTCTATGTGTTTTATTTTGTGCCATTTAAATCCTGTAAATTAATGTTTTTGTTGCAGAACATGAGGTTGAGATATTTCCTCAAACATGGATCAAGATAGTGTGTCTATCTTGAGACATATTTATTGTATTTATGTGTATCATTACATTAAATGAATAAAGCACCAAGCACAATTTTTGTTTTCAATTATTTTCTACTATCCATCTCCCATTTCCCAACATGGTATCATATCAACACTGGGCCTGACTCCCTCATGGGAGGGCCTAGGGAGATTGAAGGGAAATGGAAGCCTAGATTAGGTGATATTATATAGTTTAAGTTATTGTTATGTGTTTGTAAGTGTTTGTAGTAGATTGTTTATCTATTAAGATCCATAAGGGCACTAGTTGTTGTTGTGAATGGTATTGTATACGGACAATCAAGCAAGTAGGGTAACTAGTGATAACCATCACCATATCTTGTAATGAAATATTGAGAATGGATAAGGTTTTGATGGGTGTCATGATTATGTTGGAAATGATGAATGTGATGGCCATGAGAATAGAATGTGTCATCCAAGATTGCGGTAAAAATATGATTCCATGCCTCAAAAATTGTGGAGGAACTATGATTCCATGCGACCCATTCTTTGTTTTCGATAAAATTATAGTCGACTTTTGTTCTCGTATTTATACGATCATGAAAGTAGTGAATTTTGACTCTGATTTCTAGGACACATGTAAGTTCTTTCTAGATGTAGGAATTTCGACAGATGGAACCACTTCCCTAGAATTTTTTCCTCTCTACCTACGCATTGCCATGTTGGTAATGGAGGAAACGATCCAATACAAATTAGTCATTGTTCGAGAATATTAATGGCAAGATTGGTAGATGAGGTCCGACTGAGTTGAGATGGTTAACATGAAATATTAGTGTTTGGATGAAGTCTCCCAAACTACTCTCTCAGATGTTATGGTTTTCCTTAGCATTTTTTGCAATCCTTGAGAATGACTACTACACACAGTGTCCATGCTGAGAGTCTCCCCATTTGAGTGCGGGCCACTATGTGTAGACATGTCATGTGATTCCATCAGAGGTTAGGATTACCCTGTAGTTGTAGATGGGAAAATTGGTGTTTTTTATTGGTGAATCGAAAGGGGAAACCTCGCTTGTGGTAGACTCATTTGTTTTGATAGAAGGATCCACCAAACTACCAGAGATGTGAGCATAAAGGACCCGTGTGCCACCGGAGATGTGGGATATGGTTAAATAATGTAATACCCCAGGAGGATCTCGAGTTATAATTGTACATATGTTTTTTAGGTTGGTAAGGCAGTATGTTATGGGTCCGAGTGCCTATGTGATTATTAGGTTAAATAGCATAGACGCTTATAGGCCAATGTTCCTATCATGGTAATATGTAATCACTCAGATTATTAATAAAATCACATCATTGTTGTACACCAACCAGAAAAAAGAGTATGGGGGGATAAAGTCCACTAGAAAGGGAAAGGGGGGCTAAGAGTCTAGGAAAGGGGTTAACTTGATGGGGATTAAGCCAAGGGAATATTATATTAATATTCCTCAAAATCTAAAGTTATGGTTATATGACATTTTATCCTAGGTCACTAAGTTCTTATGGAGGAGGAATGAATTACAAGTGGGGGACAACTTAGTTCATATGGTTCCAAGTGTGATTAAAGGACACATGCATTTATAATATGGGGATTTAGTGTAATTACCATCATTCCTTCATCATTTTTTTCCCTAATTCTTAGCATCTCTCCTCCTCTATCATTCATACACTATGACGACCACCTCCATACCTATAAGTGGGTGTTGTTTCTAGCCAGTGACTTAGCATTTTTGAACTAAAGACACGGGTTTTGAAGCCCATGTGGTATTGAATAGGTGGGTTGTCAGGCCCATGTGTCATTGAATAGGTGGGTTGTTAGGCTCATGTGTTATGGAAGATGGATTTTGTCATGCATGTGAGCATTCTCTCCAAGTGAGAGAGTTGTTGGGAATCAATCCCCAAGGTGCCAAGTACAAATACAGGGCCTAGAGGCTTCTTGTCTATCCTTATATTGAATTAAAAAAGGGATGTGGGGAAACTAAAGGATTTTTGAGAAGACAAAGGGTACACTTCCTTGGGTGGGACATACATTTGGGGAATGAGGGACTCTAGACTATTTTCTAGATTTAACACATGAGTCTAAGCATTTCTATTGTTAGAGAGACCTTAGACTGGCATAGGATTCCTTTACTCAGGTGGATTTTTATCCCTAGCTTGGGGTTGACCCATCGTTGAGCGTTATGAGCAGTACAGTCTAATGTTGGGAGGAATGTGGAAGTTCGACACGCAGTTGGTGAATTTGTACCCAATATAAATGTCAATTATGTATATGGTTTATGTGATGTGTTATAATTGATCCATTTATTTCATGTGGTTTTCTTGTATATGTTTTATTTTTATACTTGTTGTTATTCTCCATAATTATATGCATTTGCAAAGCATTTTTAGTGAATTTAGTGGTATCAGAGTTTGGAATTTTTTAGTGTCTTTGCCTAGATAGGGGTTGGGAATGCTACAAAGTTGTATCAAAGATCCAATTTTCAACACTAAGACAATATGGGAAAATTAAAAGGGCACATAATTGAAGTTCTTACACTATGCAGGAAAACCATTTAACAAAATGCCAAAAAGGGATGTATGCAACTTGTTTGTTGAAATTACTACAATGAAATTGGGGAAATTTCATGAACAATTTAAGGGAATTTATCCAAGGATTGGAAACATATAAATTTATTTGCAGTTTGAACAAATTCAGGTTTGTAGATGGCCAATTATAGTGTAACCACATGGGAATTTATAAAATTCCCTAATTCATGAACAAATTTGAGGAAACGCATACCCTGTAATGTCAATCGGTCGTGCACACAAGAAATTGTTTGTTATAGAGGTTGAATTGGAATTTATTTGGATGAAATTGGTCAATATTATGCATTTGCAGAGTTCCTAGGAGGAAATTGGTTGAAATTGGGAAAAATCCCCAATTTCCTACAATTAAATAATGGTAACTTCTAAGTGAAGGAGTTGAATTTTAAGTGAAACAATCAAACTCATATGTAAAGGGATCAAATGGGATATATTCAAATTAATTACAGGGATTTACTAGCGTATGAAGAAGAAGAATTCAGAATTGTGTAATATTAGGTATTTTGTGAAATTTTCAAAATTTGGAAAAATTAGGAAAACTTGGGAAAATTTTCATACACATAAATTACCATGATTGGGAGCCACATGTCAGGTGACGTGGAAGAGTGGTAAAATGTATATCCATGGTGGTTAGGTGATGATGGAAAATACATAGTGGCATGGTGGCAGAGGTGGCATGCAATTTGGTGCCACAGAGGTGGTGCCCTGTTACTTGGCATAACCTCAAGTCCAGGACACGTGTTAGATGAACATTAATTATGGGGGGTCACACATTGTTACATTAATCATAAGTAGTGGGGGATGCAATGCACTTATGTGCACCATGTCACTCTATCCTTAACTGATATTATTTATTGTGTCCCCTTCCCTTTGTGTTAAAGTTCGTTGTGGCAGGGGGGGGCACAATGTGACATCGACCATGATATTCTAGGAGATTGGAAGTATCACTAGAATTTATGATGAAAATAAAAATAAATGTTAATTATTTCTAGTTAATATCCATGAAGTTGATAAAGGGACATGGCTTGGTAAACTTTATAATTTATCAAAAATATAACTTTTCTTAATTGAATGGACCATGAAAGTAAACTAAACTGGAAATGATTCTAGAATCCTAGATATTCATAAATACATGTACTTTCAATGCAAAATAAAAAAATTAGGAATGTATATGTCACTTGTTTAAAGAAATCGTAATGGTATTCCATCTTCAATTATTCATTCATGATCGGCTTTGGAAATTTTCCATTTTCTAACTTTTGTTTTTTTTCTTGATTGAACTTCTATTAACGTTATGTGCACTGCACATACCAAATGACTATATTGACAACTTATGAAATCTGAATGGTAGTCTTGAAAGTGAACATGAGTATTAGTTTGATGGGTTTCCTAAAAAAAACATCCTTTCAATATGATGGATCCTCTTTCATATATAAAATTGTTATCATCAAAATATTCTAATAACCTCATCTTTTGTTCTGTGCATTGCATCAAATAATATTTCACATTTTCATTGTTGTCTATAGGTGCAACCATGGAAAATACATCTCCTTCAAATAATTTGATATATTGGACAACAAATAGTTTGTGTTAGATTATCACACATGTACATCTACAAGTTATTTGAAAAAATTTAAACATAGAAATTACCCTCTCTAACAAGATCAAAAACTCTATCACCATCAACTTACACTATAGTTTCATTTGATTCTATCTCCTTTGATCCTACAAGTGGAATTTTCCCTTTTATATTAAGTTTGATATCTCTCCAAGCTTTAACGTATTTTGCATTTTTGTTTTCGCAAATCTCTATGTACTATGTGTCCTCTATGCAAACTGAACAAAAAAAAGACTCATTTATTCTATCAAATGCAAACACATTTTGATAGTGTTTTGTTTTAACTGACTGCATTTTTTGTGTCCCATGTATTGTATTGGCTTCATATAGGATTGATATATTTACATCTTGGATTCCAACATACCAAAAAAGTTGCACAAGACAAGAACTTGTTAACTTGAAATCTCTCAAGAAAAGGATTGAAGACTGAATATAAATTTGAACACGTGAATACAGATATTTTGTGTACATGTGTAACATGTATATATAGACACACCTGCACACATCCCTTGACGGATTATTTTCATGGATTATCTCCATTTTTCACCATTCAACAACTTGATCAAAAGATTCAAATCGATCAGCAAGAGGGTTCATCTAATACCTTCGAAGTGTTCATTTTACACATGCCCCTGAAACATCGTGCTCTCCTTTTCCATGACCAATCTAAAAACAATTCCAACAATTTGTAATGTTTAATTTTTTATGAAGATGACACAACCAATGGAATGATCATGAATATTTTAACTCATACACACACCCATATGACCATATCCAATGTCGATAGAATCTGATCCCACATTCATTCAATGAATCATAAAATTTATCAAAACAATGTTGTACATAATCTGTGTCGTGTGATCAATCGTCACTTATATAAAATTTTTATTCTTTAATAACATGTAGATTGTCATTGGTGCTTTCTATGTTATCAATATTCCATTGAACATGTATATATAGAACATGGACAAATATAGTGACTTGATTAGAATCATAATATTCACTTTGTATTTCTTTTGGTGTAGGGAATGTGTAATTCTCTTCAAAATCAACTACAAAGAAAATTGTACCTAGTGGAAACAATTCACAATATTTTTTGAATTGTAGGTCTTCTCATCAAGCTCTATGTGAATTTTGTTGATTAATTGTGTTGGTTGCCATTATTGTCAACCCTTGAATAAAGTCTGGTCGTGAATTTCGGTAGCACAAAGGTTTGGGTAATGGACCCAAGTTTGTTTGATGTATAATGGTATGCATTTTGACATATTTGAAGGTAAGACTATTCTAGATGGATCATACATGTTATTACATTTTTGGTGGTATGTGGAACATCACATAAATCCTCACAGTTTGAGAGTTATGGCCTTATGAAGTTGAAGGACCCTCATATGATTGGCTTGAAACCCCAAAAGGTCAAAGAACTCAAAGTGATTGCAAAGAAGATAATTTTTTAAATACTAAATTAGTGAAGTGACAAAGTCAAAGAGGATTATTTAAATAATAAATTGAAGTGACAAAGTCAAAGAGGATTATTTAAATAACAAAGTGAAGTGACAAAATCAAAGAGGATTATTTAAATAATAAAGTGAAGTGGCAAAGTCAAGGAGGATTATTTAAATAATAAAGTAAATGGAAAACTTTCTAATTATGGAAAGTGGTTATAAGAAGATTAACCCTAAAATGAGGAAAATGGGTTAAGTTGTCAAGTGGCTATTGGATACATGGACAAGTGGAAATTTGGGCAAAGTTGGACATAGGTGACTATGTGGACAAAGCAACCTAGAAGATGCTTTTAAGGAACCTACTTGGAGAGTATGAATAAGAGGCAAGACTCTCTAATTTTAATCACACTTAAGCATATTGAATATACTAAGTTGACTAAGGTAACCAAAGGATATCTAAGTTGAATTTCATAGGGAAGGTGAAGTAAAGAAGGCCAAAATTCAAGGGAGGATAAATTCTTTTGATGATGCTTTCTAAGGTATGTTATTTACAGGTCATCTGACCATTTTCGCAATAACTTTTTTTCTATAATGATTCAGACCGTAAAATTGGGAGGCCATTGAGGAAACATATCCAAGTAGTTGTGGTACGAATTTCAACTTTTGTTTCATTGTATTTTTGGATTTACACTCTGTCGAAAATAGGATTTGTGGTTAGTCCTGAAACTAGTCTAAAACAGGTGTTCCGGGTAAAAATGTCATAACGTCTTCATAAAAGATACACATTTAGTAAGAAAAAATGTGTTGGTTACAATACAGTCTGTAGTATTCTTTGTACAATTTTCATATCCATACCACAAATATTCAATGCGGGGCACACTCTACAATTTATCTCTCTAGAATAAGCCAAAATTCAACAAGGCATGCCATTTTTGCTATAACTCCTTTTTTGAGAGGTTCCAAGTAGTGACACTTGGAGGAATTACATAAAATACACTGAAGAACATTGTGTACAATTTTTAGATATTTATTCATTACACGTACATAGTTATGATTATTTCAAGTTAGGGTTTTTGACTAATCTAAAACTAGTCATGTGAGACTAAAGTAAAGTTTGACGAAAATGTTAGTCTCATGTTGTTAAAGTTAAGGAAGGTTTGCAAGTATGTGATCATTTACACCATGTCTATTATAGAGTTTCAAATCATATTTGGATGATGAAATTGATGCGGGGTTTTGGCTGAGGTACATGTTGGGTACATGGTTGAGACAAGTAGTTGATGAGTTCGTACATACATGAGGTGTATAGTTGATGATGTTGGTACATCTTGATGAGTCATAGTTGATGAGTACTTGATACATGATTGGTAAATACTTGGTACATGGTTGGAGGCACTTGTTAGTAATATTTTTCCCACATGGTTTATGGATGATGTAGAATACTTGTATTGGTATATTATTATAATCACATATTGATCTTGGTGATGATTATGAGTTGTTGTGTTATGCTTGGTTGATGCACATATTTGAGAGTTTTCTTGGTGATTGATCTTGGTGAGTATATCTTATTTGGTTGATAATATTTATGAGACGTGTTGTTGTGATAGGTTGTTTCTATAGGTTGTTGTGACAAGTTATTCGTATAGGTTTGGTGCATGGTTGATGCACTTATTCATGCTACAACTTGAGGTACAACTTTGGTGCATGGTCGATGCACTTATTCATGGTACAAGTTAAGGTACAGGTTGGTGCATGGTTGATGCACTTGTTTATGGCTTAGGTTATTCATATAGGTTGTTTGGTGCAGGTTGATTGGTACAGGTTTACAACAGTATATCTCACAATGATAGTGTCACAGTGGTTCCATCATTCTACTTAGATACCAGGGTGGTTGGACGGTGCAAGGACAGGTGGTTGTAGCTATCTTCATGTTGTAGCTGGAGAGCATAGGGGGTTGTATCCTACTTCTGGTTGTAGCCAGAGAATTTGGGAGTTGGAGCTTCCCTTAGGTTGTAGCCTGAGAAACTTAGGGGTTGGAGCCTCCTTCCAATTGCAGCTGGAAAAAAAAGGAGGTTAGTGCTTCCAATGAATGTGATTTTTAAAGACATGTAAAAAAAACATTATGTGGTTTTCTCCCACATTGGGTTTCCACCTAAAACACTAGTGTATTGTGTATGTGTCTGATAACTCATTTGTTCATTGTTTATTCACTCTACAACTATTGGATGATAGTGCTACATTGATATAACACTTGCATTTTATGGTGAAAAATTATTATATTCCTCTATTATTGATTCAACCCCCTCTCAGTAATCCAACAATTGGTATCAAAGATGGTTCCTTTAGGAAATATTTTAACCACTGGAAGGAGGTCATGGATTATTATGAGAATGGAGTACCAATGTTTAATGGTCAGAATGGTTTTAAGTATGAGATGTGGAGCAGAAGGACGAAATTCTTTTTACAGGAACAGAGACATTATATTTAGCTATCAATTGTTACAGGATATGATAGTCTAAAAAGGAAAAAGACTACAACCAATAAGGAATTGAAGAAGAATGACAAAATAACAATGGATTTCATTTGGAAAGAATTATCTAATCCTGTAAGAGAAAACTTTGGTAAATTTTCATCAGCCAAAGAACTTTGGGATAAGTTACATGACATATATTCTTCACCCATCGCAGTTTCAGAAAATGCCAAAGAAGATGAAAATATAAAACAAGAAGAAATATGATCATCACATCAAACAAATTCAGAAGAGGAAGAGTATGAAGAAGCAGAATTTGATTATAGAGAAAAAATGATTAGTGCAATTGAATATCTAAAGAAAGAAAGAGAAGAAAACAAGTCATCCAAGAAAGAATTGATGAAAAAAAATGAAATTATTCAAGGTTCTGAAAAAGATCAATAGGTCATCAAGAATTTAATAACTCAAATAGAAGAGGCCAGAAGAATTGAAGAAACTCTAGAATATAAAAAAAAAAATCTTTAGAAGCCAACATAGAAACACAAAAGGAAGTAGAAAAGAGAGAAAATATATTGATGGATCATCTCAAGGAAAGAACCAATGACTTAAACCAACTTGAGGAAGAGTTTGGTCAAGAAGAGAGAAGACTGGAAGAAGAAATAATTACATTGAAAATCCAACTTGAAGAATCAAAGAGAATAGAAGAGGTCACGAAGTCTCAGATAATGAAGAAAGAAGAAGAGGTTGAGAATCTTCAAGAACTTCTCACACTAAGAGTCAAAATCATCAAGCTCAACAAGAACGTTGAAGAGACAGAAACATCCACATCAGTTGTAGAGAATGAAGAGAAACACTCTACGTTTCTAGAGAAGAGGAATGAAGAAAATAGAAATCTTTTTGCATAAGTACCAAAGGAAGGAATCATGGTCAACCATAATAAAAAAAAAATAATAGAGATATGTCTTCAAGAAGACCATCCATGTTCAATCCGCAAAGAAGCTTCAATCATGATCATGATCAGTCAAGGCAGAAATTCAGAAGGACTACAGCACAAAGAAGATCATTCACTCCCAGGTATGCAAATTTCTTTTATGGTCATTGTTTTTATTGTACTAACTGTGGACATAAGGTTGCATATTCTAGAGATTATAAAATAAATGTTCAAGAAAGAAATGCCTATGTGGCCTCATGTAACATTGAATGTTACAAATGTCATAACTATGGACACATATCTCGTGATTGTAGAAGCATGATCGATACTTCCATGAAACAGAACATAGATATCAGATATAAGAAATTATGGATAAGAAAAAAGGAAGAATAGGTGAACAAAGACCAATTCCCAGAGATCGCAAGATTGGTAATAAAACGAGATGAAGAAAATTCTACAGATAAAGATAAAATGTCATATATAGAAATATTTGGAAAATAAATTAAAGAAAATAAGGAAAAGTAAATAAGGAACATGTTCAAGAGATTGTACTTGAGGTATTGTAGTGAAATATGAATCCATAGACAGAAATAAAGAAGTCAGAGGTCAGAGAGATAATGAATCTACC
>CBVK0100683485.1:0-10000 GCA_900067695.1 Picea abies
TATGTCTTGAAGAATTACATTCATTGGAAGCACCAACTTCCTTTGTTTTCTAGCTGCAACTGGAAGGAGGCTCCAACCTCCTAGTTTCTCAGGCTACAACCTAAGGGAAGATCTAACTCCCCAAATCTCTAGCTACAACCAGAAGGAGGCTACAACCCCCAATGTTCTCCAGCTACAATCGGAAGGTGGCTACAATCACCTGTCCTTGCCCCGTCCTGCCACCCTGAAGTAAAAGTAGAATGATGGAATTGTTGGACAACTGAGAGGGGGGGGGTTAATCAGTTGTTACTGAGCTTAAAAAATTATGCTTCTTTTTTTAAAACTCTTTGTAGAAACACTGAATGATGATCACAATAATACAGAGAAATAAACACAGGCACATTCAGCATCAGTCACATATATGAGAAACACAGAGACGGATATTTTCCGAGGAAACCCATGCAGGGTGAAAACCTCTTTTATTTTATATGATAAATAATGATTACATTCTTTACAGTATCATACATATGAGCACCAACTCATAATGAGGCTACAACCTCAGCTTTGCAAGATGCAACTTGCTGAGAACACCAACTCTCTATTTTCTCTAGCACCAACTAGAAGGAAGCACCGACTCCCTAGTTTCTCTAACACCAACTAGAAGGAAGCACCAACTCCCTGTGTTCGAGCACCCACTTGAACCTATGAGGACAACAGTCCTCCCTAGCACCTCCCAACCACCCTAAAATATAAATCTTTTCTTCTGAAACTTATTACAGTGATATAATGTTCAACAATAGCTTACCCGACTTATCACTGTTCTACTGCATCTCGTTGCTCTTTCTATCACACTACCTTTCTGCACTTCTCACTTGCGCTATTTGTTCTTCTGCATTTTATCCTCTGTGTGCCATGTCAATTCACTGCACAGTTCCTCTTTAGTTCAATTCGGCTACTGCACTATCTTCCTTCTTCACACATGAATCACTTTCCACCTCAACAACTATCATCATTCGAATAACAACAAAAACAACCCCCATCTCTTCTCTGTACCATGTATTTATAGCTTCTTTGCACCTTGTGCATGCAATGTTCACAATGCCTCTACATGCTAACTCTATGCCATTATCCTCCACCTCTCAAGTGCTCTGTCTGATCATCATCGTGATTCTTCAGCTTCTTTGGTGGTTCACCCCGCGTGTCCAACATCACTGTATGTTATACTGAGATTCCTCAGTCTCTCTGGAAGTTTAAGACTCTTTGTCTTCTCTAAGACAGTCGAACTCTTGATCTTCATCGACCCTGATCGAAGGTTCATGATCTTGATGAATCAACAGTCCTGATCTCATCGTGATCTCACATCTCGCTGTTCCTTCGTTGGAGATTTTCGTCACTCCAAGTTGCGATAGGCGAGACTCTTAGATCAACGGTGCACATATTTTGATGTATTGATGGTCAGGATCATTTAAATGATCTCGCATCTCACTGATCCTAAGATGGAGATTTTCATCACTCCAAGTTGTGATAGGCGAAACTCTGAGATGGAGCTTTATGGTGCTCTAATCTTTCGCCACCCGTCCTCTTGATCCAACGGTCCTTGATTAAATCACGATTTCACATCCTGCTATTCCTTTGACTTTCCAGTCAACAAGATGATGATCTTTTTCCACGTGTCCTCTTGATCCAACGGTCCTTGATTAAATTGTGATCTCGCATCTCATTATTCTTTTGAATTTCCAGTCAGCGAGATGATGATCTTTTTCCATGTGTCCTCTTGATCCAACAATCCTTGATTAAATCACGATCTCGCATCTCGTTCTTTTGACTTTCCAGACAGCGAGATGACGATATTTTGCCACATGTCCTCTTGATCCAACGGTCCTTGATTAACACTTGATCTGACGGCTCAGATCATTTCGCAATTTCACATATCACGAAATCAACATTCTTGATGCAATGAGTTCTTTGCCTCTCAAATTCGCGATCCGCGAAACTTCGATACAGGCTATGATGAACGGTCCTGATAAACACTTGATATGACGGCTTAGATCATTTTGCGATTTAGCATATCGCCAAATCGGGGTTTTTTGATGTCAAGTGACTTTGTCATTTCAAAGTCCCGATCCCCGATACTCCATGCAGAGAATCAACGGTCCATATCACTTCTAACTTTAACGGCTGCGAATAAATCATGGGATCGCATATCGCGATTTCGGGGTTCTTGTTGTCAAGTGAATTGGACATTTCAAAGTCCCGATCCCTGATTCTCCAATGAAGAAAATCAATGGTCCAGATCTCATTCTTTCTTTAACGGCTGCGATTAGATCGTGAAATCACATATCGCGATTTCGGGGTTCTTGTTGTCAAGTGAATTGGACATTTCAAAGTCCCGATCCCTGATTCTCCGATGAAGCCTCCTCTCGAGCTTCTCCTGGTGGCGCTCGATCGATGCCATGCGTCCACATGAATGGGTGGTCCAGATCCCGTCGGGATTTCATCACTGCTGCTGTCCCAATGCACACTACCTCAAGAAATCTGATTTCCCGATGGCTTATCTCCCTCACAGCTTCTGCAGATCTGACGACTGTCGGCCTTTCGGGAAATTTGAATGGGATCCAATGGTCACCATATCTCTGTCTTCCTTCTCCTCTGCAAACTCCTGTATCTTGATATTTGCTGCGTGCGTTTTCCTCAATGTTGTTCCTCCTGAGCTTTCACGTCCGAATCCCTAAGGGATTTTATCCTTTTTATCCTGCCATCTCCACTGTTGTATTTTCCATCAATGACAAGCATACACTACTTGTTAAATGTTTGCCAACAATATCCCCCTTTGGCATTGATGGCAACTACAACACCCGAATTCTTTTCTCCCCCTTTGACATCAATGTCAAAGAAGAGACATGCTCCCCCTGAGCTATTGCAGTAAATGTAGGAGACATTAGATAATCAAACAATAAAAATCTCCCCCTAACAGGATGGACTCTTTTAGGTGGAAAACGAAATGACACCCAACTTCTGTTTGAGATATTCAAATGGTGTCTTGGTTAGGGGCTTAGTAAAGATGTTTGCAATTTGTTCTGAAGTAGGAATGTAATGGACCTGAAAAATCTGATTGGTGACCTGCTCTCTCAGAAAATGATATTTTATGGGAATATGTTTTGTCTTGGAGTGGAGGATAGGATTTCTAGACATACTGATGGCACTTGTGTTATCACAATGAATTGGGATCAGTGCAGTGTATTTTACCTCTAAGTCTGCAAGTGTCTGAATCATCCATAATACCTATGTGCAACAGGTAGCAACAACAATGTACTCTGCCTCTGTGGTTGATAAAGAAATGGAACCTTGCTTTTTACTAAGCCTGGCTACTAAGGAGTTACCCAAGAAGAATGCTCCTCCACTGGTGCATTTTCTTTCATCAACACAATTTTCCCAATTTGCATCTGAATAAGCATTCAACTGAAGACTTTGATTTATGGGATACCACAGACCATAAGTCATTGTTTCTTTTAAGTACCTGAATATCCTTTTGACAACTTGCAAATGACTTTGTTTAGGTGTAGCCTGATATCTTCCTACCATTCCTACAACATGCATTATGTCTGGGTGAGATGTTGTGATGTACAACAGGCTTTCTATCATTGATCGATATGAGCTTTGATCAACATCAAGTGAATCATCATCCTTGCTTAATTTACATCCAATTACCATAGATGTACCCATAGGTTTAGCATCTTCCATTTGAAACCTTTTCAGCATTTATCTTAAATATTTTCCTTGATAAATGAAGATCCCATCAGACCTCTGAGTAATTTTTAGACCAAGGAAAAATGACAGTTCTCCTATCATAGAAATTTCAAATTCAGACTCCATGGCAGAAGCAAACCATTGTACCAGTGAGTCCTTATTACATCCAAATATGATGTCATCTACATAGACCAATACGATGAGCAAATCATTATCCTCTGTCTTAATATACAGATTGTTGTCAGTTGTTCCTCTCTTGAACCCTTTGTCTTTGAGATATGTATCTAGTCTGTGATATCAGGCTCGAGGGGCTTGTTTTAAACCATATAAATCTTTCTTCAACTTGAATACTAAGTCAGGGTTATTAGACAATTTGAAACCCTCTGGTTGTTCCATATAGACTTCTTCACTTAAATCTCCATTGAGAAAGGCTGACTTGACATCCATTTGGTAGAATTTAAACCTTTTATGACAAGCATAGGAAAGAAACATTCTTATAGCTTCTAATCTTGCTACGGGCGCAAATGTTTCATCAAAATCTAGTCCTTCTATCTGAGCATAGCCTTTACAGACTAACCTCTCTTTGTTCCTGATAACTTGTCCTTGCTCATTCATCTTATTCTTAAAGATCCATTTGGAGCCAATGACGTTTTTACCTTCGGGTCTTTGAACCATCTCCCATGTATTGTTTTTCTCAATCTGATCAAGCTCTTCATTCATTGCTTTAACCCAGTGATCATCTGTGCTGGCTTCACTAAATTATTGGGTTCCAGCATGGATATTAGAGCTATATGATATTGTTCGATGGTTTTGATTAGCTTTCTCCTGGTTTGTACCCCTGTGTCCTTTTCTCCAATTATCTGACTTGGAGGATGATTCTTTTGAATGATTCTGGTGGAGGAATTTTTAGTCGACTGTTGATTTGAGTCTTCATCTGATTCAGAGTCTTTGTTTTCTGATTCTTGGACCTCTTCATCTTCAGCTTTAGCTGTGTCTTCTGTAGAAGTCTCATTACCGTACACCTCTCTTGCTGGGATTCCTTCATCAATTTTTACATCACTACAGTCAGCCATTTTATGCAGCCTCTTATTATAGCATCTATATCCTTTACTGTTTGTAGCATACCCTAAGAAAATAACTTCATCTACCCTGTCATCATATTTTTCAAGGTTTTCATCATTATTCTTTATGTAGCATTGACTCCCAAAGACTCTGAAGTGTTTGATTGAGGCAGGTCTTCCAAACCATAATTCATAAGGTGTTTTGTCACTTTGTGGTCTGAGGTGAGCCTTGTTAAGCACATGGACTGTTGTGTGTATTGCTTCTACCCAGTAGGTTTGACCAATGTTCTTCTCATTCATCATTGACTTGGCCATTTCCTGCACTGTTCTGTTTTGACTTTCAACTACTCCATTTTGTTGTGGATTTCTTGGTATTGTGTATTCTCTCTTGATCCCATGCTCATCACAGAATTCCTTAAAGTCTCTTGACATAAAATCTCCTCCCTGGTCTGATCTTACTGCCTTTAACCTCTTCCCTGTTTGTGTCTCAGTTAAAGCTTTAAATATCTTAAACTTCTCAAATGCTTCATCTTTTTCTTTGAGAAAGGCTACCCAAGTAAGTTTGGAGTAATCATTGATAATCAACATGAAGTAGTTTTCTTTCCTTGTGCCTTCCTGTCTTGATGGTCCACATAAATCCATATGAAATAGTTGGAGTGGTTTCTCTGTTGAAGTAAATCTCTTGGACTTAAACTGTGTCCTGTTTTGCTTCCCTACTTGACAGGGTTTACATACTGAATCTTGGGGCTTTGATATTTTTGGAAGATCGTTTACTGCCTCGAGGTTTTTGAGTTTGATTAAGTGATCAAAGTTTAGATGTCCAAGTCTTTTATGCCATAACCATCTTTCATCATGTTTGCTTAGATGAAATTCTTCTCTATTCTCTTTCAGCACATATACATTATTTTCTGTCCTTATGCCTTTGGCCACTACTTGTCCTGAGTTTACAGACTTTATCTTACAATCCTTGGATGTGAACAACACCTCGCATCCTCTGTCACACATTTGACTTACATTGAGAAGATTATGTTTCAGCCCATCCACAAGTAGAACATCTTGGGATTTTCCTCTTCCATTACTTAAGCTCACCATCCCTTTTCCTTTTATTTTCCCTGGAGCATCATTTCCAAAGGTTACAGTTCCTGATTTACTTTCACTTAATGATAGAAACTTGCCTTTGTATCCCGTCATGTGTTTGGAGCAACCATTGTCTATATACCAATGTTTCATTTTTCTTTGAGAAGATAATACTAATCCACACTTGTTACTTGCCTTCTTCTTCCAAAACTTGACATTTTCAACAGGAGATTTCGAATCTGGTTCATAGTTCCTTAACCAATAGTCAATAGATTTATGTCCAAAGTTGTGACAAGTGTAGCATTCAACCTCATTATTCAATAAGTCAAACTTATTGTTGCAGTGTTGCCTACTTATTGACTGTTGATTTTTCCTTTCCCTCTTTAGTTGTATGTGTCTAGACTTAATTTGGAAATTTGCAATCTGTGAAGGATTATTACCTGACTGTATCATTCTTTATTGTGGGAAGTATTTATTCCTTTGAAATCTTAATTGCTCATTTCTAGGTCTTAAGGAACAATTTACGGATTTGTGACCAAAGTTAGAACAATAGAAACAATAGCCATAGAAAAATTCTTTGTACCTAGAAAATGGTTGTCTTCTTTGAGTAAATCGATTTCTCTCTTGTTGATGACATCTTTCAACAGAGGCAACATTGTTTCTTCGTTCTTTAGATTCAATCCTGGCACCTTTTCCTTTACTTGTCTTCGGTGGCTGATTGTCTTCCTTTGTTTCTGCAGGTTTGTTATCGTCATTGGTTGTGCATTTGACAAACTTGATAGGTTCTTCAATTCCTGGCTTCCCACTGCTTGATCCCTCTTCATACCCCAAACCAGTTTTTAGCTTGGGATTCCTTTTCTTATTTAGAATGGTGGTTAATCCTTCTGAGGCTTTGATACTTGACAGATTTTGATTATACAAGGCTTGAAATTTCTCCATTTCTTTCCTTGTTTTCACTACTTATTGTTCTAATGATTCACATCTTGCCTTCTTTTCTGATAGTTGTTGTTTCAGAATCTCTTTGATTTTATTTTCCTCTTCCAATTCTACTTTTAGTAGGACAAGGTCTTCATCAGGTTCTTTACTGTCTTTCTCGAACTGTTTTAACAATTGTCTTTTCTTTCTGTTCTTGATTCTTAGTCTGTCAATCTCTTCCAATGCACTGATCAGTTCTCCTTCCATGTCAACCACGGCTTCTTCATCATCCTCATTACTGCCTATGCTTTGATTATCATAATTCTCTTTGGCCATAAGTGTGAATTCATTCAGTTTATCTTCAATAAATGAATCATTATCCTCTTCATCTGAAGGATCATCATCATTGTTTGCACAAAGACTTTTCTTCTTAAATTTATTCTCTTTAAAGAAATTTTTGTGTTTGTATTTCTCCTCATCATCACAAGTTTGATCCTTTCCTTTGTGGGGACATTTGTTTGCAAAATGACCTATCCTACCACAGTTAAAACATTTAGAGGGCAGTTTACCTTTGTATTTACCGGATCCCTTCTTCAATCTCTTCACAAATTTTGCTTCAATTTCATCGGACTCAGAATCCTCATTCTTGTCTGCTTTAAATGATGCTTCTTTGGAGGTGGGTTTATATTTAACTATTCTCATTTCATATGCAGAGAGTGTTTCGAGAAGTTGGTCAAACTGCAAGGTTTTCAGATCATTAAGTTCTTCAATAGCAGAGACCTTCGGTTTGAACCTATCTGGGAGAGATCTCAAGATTTTTTGAACTAAAGAAGGTTCCCCAATTGTTTCACCAAGTGCCTTCATTGCATTTACCATTTCTTCTACTCTCAGAAAGTATTTTCCAATAGTTTCATCTTCCTTCATCTTCATTTGTTCAAACTGTATTCTGTAGGTTTGAAGCTTTGCATCCTTTACCTTCTCATTACCCTCATAACTGTTAATTAGTTTGTCCCACATTTCTTTGGCAGTTCCTAGGTGCATAAATTTCACAAATTATACTTCTTCAAGCCCACTCAAGATAGCATTCATAGCCTTAGCATTGAAGCTAAATTCTAGTTTTTCATCCTTATTAGCTAGCACAATTGGCTTTACATAAACAGTCTCTACCACATCCCAGACATCTGCACCTAAAGCCATTATGTAGGTTCTCATTCTAACTTTCCAGAAGGTAAAGTTTGTTCCATTGAATAGAGGGGCCTTATTAGTTGAATTTCCTTCATGGCTTGACATGTTTAAGCTCTAGGATCTACCCTTAGATAAAAGGGGCCGGCTCTAATACCAATTTTTGGACAACTAAGAGGGGGGGGGGTGAATCAGTTGTTACTGAGATTAAAAAATTATTCTTCTTTTTTTAAAACTCTTTCCAGAAACACTGAATGATGATCACAATAATACATAGAAATAAACACAGGCACATTCAGCATCAGTCACATATATGAGAAACACAGAGACAAATATTTTCCGAGGAAACCCATGCAGGGTGAAAACCTCTTTTCTTTTATATGATAAGTAATGATTACATTATTTATAGTATCATACATATGAGCACCAACTCATAATAAGGCTACAACCTCATCTTTGCAAGTTGCAACTTACTGAGAGCACCAACTCTCTGTTTTCAATAGCACCAACTAGAAGGAAGCACCGACTCCTTGGTTTTTCTAGCACCAACTAGAAGGAAGCACCAACTCCCTATGTTCAAGCACCCACTTGAACCTCTGAGGACAACAGTCCTCCCTAGCACCTCCCAACCACCTTGAAATATAAATCTTTGCTTATGAAACTTATTACAGTGATATAATGTTCAACAATGGCTTACCCGACTTATCACTATTCTGCTGCATCTCATTGCTCTTTCTATCACACTGCCTTTCTGCACTTCTCACTTGCGCTGTCTATTCTTCTGCGTTTTATCCTTTGTGTGCTATATCGATTCACTACACAGTTTCTATTTAGTTCAATTCGGATGCTACACTATCTTCCTTCTTCACACATGAATCACTTTCCACCTCAACAACTATCATCACTTGAATAACAACAGCAACAACCCCCATCTCTTCTGTGTACCGTGTATTTATAGCTTCTGTGCACCTTGTGCATGCAGTGTTTGCAATGCCTCTACATGCTAACTCTGCACTATTATCCTCCACCTCTCGAGTGCTCTGTTTGATCATCATCGTGATTCTTCAGCTTCTCTGGTGGTTCACCCCGTGTGTCCAACATCACTGTATGTTATACTGAGATTCCTCAGTCTATCTGGCAGTTTAAGACTCTTTGTCTTCTCTGAGACAGTTGAACTCTTGATATTCATCGACCCTGATCGACGGTTCATGATATTGATGAATCAACAGTCCTGATCTCATCGTGATCTCGCATCTCGCTGTTCCTTCGTTGGAGATTTTCGTCACTCCAATTCGCGATAGGCGAGACTCTTAGATCAACGGTCCACATATTTTGATGTATTGACGGTCAGGATCATTTCGTGATCTCGCATCTCGCTGATCCTAAGATGGAGATTTTCGTCACTCAAAGTCACAATAGGCGAAACTCCGAGATGGAGCTTTATGGTGCTTTGATCTTTCGCCACCCGTCCTCTTGATCCAATGGTCCTTGATTAAATCGCGATTTCGCATCCCACTGTTCTTTTGACTTTCCAGTCAGTGAGATGACAATCTTTTACCACATGTCCTCTTGATTCAATGGTCCTTTATTAAAACGCGATCTTGCATCTCGTTGTTCTTTTGACTTTCCAGTCAGCGAGATGATGATCTTTTGCCATGTGTCCTCTTGATGCAACGGTCCTTGATTAAATCGCGATCTCGCATCTCGTTGTTCTTTTGACTTTCCAGTCAGCAAGATGATGATATTTTGCCATGTGTCCTCTTGATCCAATGGTCCTTGATTAACACTTGATCTGACGGCTCAGATCATTTCGCGATTTCGCATATCGCGAAATCGACATTCTTGATGCATTGAGTTCTTTGCCTCTCAAATTCGTGATTCGTGAAACTCCAATATGGGCTGTGATCAACGGTCCAGATCAACACTTGATCTGACGGCTCAGAAAATTTCGCGATTTCGCATATCGCGAAATCGGGGTTTTTTTATGTCAAGTGACTTTGTCATTTCAAAGTCCCGATCCCCGATACTCCATGCAGAGA
>CBVK0100683487.1:0-10081 GCA_900067695.1 Picea abies
GGAAACCCTCTAGGGGAAGAAAACCCAACAAAAACTTCCTTATCATAAATGGCTTATACAATGTTCAAGAGATAACTGAAACCAATACAGAAAGTCCTCCCCAAGAGATGTGCCACCCTTCTTCTCCTCTCTCCAACTTCCAATTGCATCTTGCCTCATAATATAATGAGCAAGTGAAGTGTATCTTAGAAGTGAGGCGCTAGCCTCTTATTTATATCAATCTGGTACATGTGAAGAGTCACCATTTGACAGGGCCGACCTCTCACTCTGGGTGGGTAAACCCACCTTTAATTACTTCTGGGCCTTCCATTATAACTGTTGGGGCCAACTTCTTATTCATCCCTTTGTAATTGTCCGATGACCAATCCGCAAAAGGGGATTTGGTCCTTATTCAATTACCGACATGATTAATCCCCAATGGGGATTAATCTAATAACAATAATAATAATAATGACATGATTAATCCACAATGGGGATTTAATCCAATAATAATAAGAATGCTCTTCGCAGTTACATTATTTCAACATGGAGAACCTGCTCCATTTGTGCTCGCATGGCTATCTATCATGCTCTGTTGTTGATTTTGGTTCATTGTGCACATCTGGTATCTCTGGATCTTCCATTTCTTTTACTTCATGCATTGTGATTTCTTATATAGGCACTCTCACCCTTGGCTGGTGAATTGATTTTTGTTCGTTGTCGGGTTTCGGCTCCTCTCTAGTTCAGGCTTCTTCTTCTTGCGCTAAAGGCTCAGGCTGTTGTTCTTGGGTGTCTGGATTTGGATCATCCAACATCATACTCGGCTCTGAGGCTTTGGTGTCAGGACCAGAAACTTTTTATCTTGGCTTGGGTGATTCTCTGTTTATTTGTGGGAGTCATCGCTCCACTATCTCTAGTGGATCGAGCTACATCGGATCTGAGGTCATGGTATAATGTGGACTGGTAGTGATGAGGTTTGGTAATTGGAGTGGTGGTGGAGGGTTCTCAATGACAAATGTGGATGGAAATGTTTCAAGCTTCAGGTCATCCTGAATATCAATAATAGTGGTGGCTTTGGCCACGACGTGGGTGCGAGGAGCGACAGATGCAATGGGTTGTGGGTTCATGGGTTTTCTCAGGGAGACCTCGGTTCTAGGCCTCTTCACCAATGGTTCGGTACCAAGAACAACACCCAATATATAGTTAACCACCACACCTGAAAGCATGACATCATCTGGCAGCTGACAGTGGGATGATATTTTCCTTCACTCTGATTGTTGTATCTCTTCTTCCTCCTCAGAGTCTGTTTGTATCGTAGTGTATGACTTCTTCTGCTTGGGGCCTGAGCTTGGTCCTTCTCCTGCTCCTTTGTCTTTTTTCTTTAGCATATTCGCAGGAAAAATGTAATGCATCCCTACTTTACACGGACCGCATTTGACTCCTGGCCATGACATGACTTCCTTATCAAAGGCTTCCTCATCTAAATAGAATGATAGCATATTTTTGTGGAAATGTTCCTTGCTGACATGTCTCAGCCAGACGAATTTGTTGTTTCAGTTCATGTTGAAGGCGATATTCCTTGTGTTACAGTTGAGGAGATCTTGTGGGATGTGTAGCCTCTGCGTTGCATCTATCATGCCATTATACCATTTGGAAAATGTTGTGTATTGAGTGTTGTACTCTCCGAGTGTGGTCTGGACTGCCATGGGTTGAACATCTTCGCCATGCACCCCTTATTTGGTATTTTCAGTTGTCTTCCCACAAGTGGATTCCATTTGAACATTGTGAATTCCACAAGTAGGTATCCGTAGGTGAAGGTTCCTCCCTTCCCCTGTGCTTCCTCGCAAGCTACTAGTAGCTCCTCCAATAAGTAGCTACACCAATTGAACACTGCTCCATTTGCGCAAAAGTCGGCAACTGATAATGCATCTAGAGTGCATTCTCCCTTATAGTATGACCTCATAACCTTGATGGCTATGATGTAGCAACCAGTCCAGACTGTCTCAGGTAGTATTGGTTCAATTATTGTTGTGCATCCTCCTCTCTTTGTGTTGAATCTCTCGTATAGGCTAGGCTCACCTTTCTTTTTCTCGTGCTTCCCGGGGCCATGGAATACCTTCGACACATCCCCTCCTTGGGAGGATAATCTAGTAAATTGTTGGATGTCTTCATCATGGATTGGATATATCTTATCCAATGATAGACTTCTGTCATGAACCCTTCTTATCAGAAATTTCATGCAGCGCACAATCTTGCCTATGGTACCAAAGGTTGGTAAATCTCTCAGGTTCATGATGATCGAGTTAAATAAGTTTATGAAGTCTTCTTTCAGTACAAATTACATTCCTTTGATTCAATCTAGAGCTATCTCCCAAAAGACATATGTGTGCATCTGTGGGAACAAAGCTGAATCCATGAGGTCAAGGTCAAGGATCTTAATGTGCTCTACCTTCCCTTTAAGATCGCCCACGATCTCGACCCGAGGGTCGCAAGGCTCATCTGGTACTTCTTCTTTAGACATGGCACTTCGGCTTGTTGTGGCTCTCATCATTTGCACTTTTGTGATAGGTAAGAACTAGGGTTATGTCTACAACTTTTACAATGGTCCGAATGGGTTCTCACTACTGAGTTCAGAAATGGCTATGCTCTTTTTAAAAGCAATATATTCTTGGTTGAGTTCTAAGAGCCTTATACTTGGCTTAACAGGTAAGTTTTAGCAGTAAATTCTACTCATCATGACTGTATGGACGCAACCGAGTGTGAGTTGTCTGACAGGATGGTTTAATCAAGGTAAATCCTATTGGCGATATTGGTATTTACTTATTTGAGTGGAATAGGGACGTGGCCAATTTGAGACTTTTCTATTTGACGGGTGGGTGTCCTGACGCGAACTTCGATGTCATCTTGGCATAATGCATCTTTATGTCTTAACGGTCGTCAGACGGGGTACTAGAATGGCAATAAAGGTTGTGACTAGACTGGGTTTGCGTGGCCTATGACTCAATCAGATTTGGATTCATGTCCCCTCCGACCACAAAGGTTGTCCCCATCATCTTTAATGACTATCATTAATGGAATATATTATGCTTTAGGTCCTGTACTATTGATTCATCATCTCTATATCAACCAACACTTAAAAAAACATATGAACTATGTGTTATGGCACAACACTGCACACATGGAATTTATTAGCTAAATATACAAAATTTCATAAACAAAACGAAACTTAAATATAACAATTGTACAACCTCAGTTGGATTGGAGCAACTGTCCTTATTTCTTAGTTTTGAGATAGATGGGGATTCAGGCGAGTGCCACTCACCCATCCCAGTCGTAGCACACCATCCAATTATGCGATTCTGACTGCTCCTGAGGGTTGGATCTCCGCAACTATGAAGGGTCCTAACCAGTGCATATGCAACTTGCCAGGATTCTTTTGGTATCAGTTGTCATAGAGTAACACCTTGTCCCCTTATGTGAATACCTTGGTCTTAATGTGTTGTTCATGCCAAGATTTTTGTCTTGCCTTTTCAACCGACTGATGGAATTCTACTAGAAATCTAGTTTCATCGAGTTCTTGTAGCTCCGTAAGTCTTTGTGCCACTGATTCCTCTTCGGTCATACGTGTGAATTGTGCACTATATAGGCTTGGAGTGATGAACTCTGTAGGCACCACTGCCTCCCTCCCATAGACTAACTAGAATGGTGTGTATCTATGGAGTTTCTTTGTGGTTGTCCTGTAGGCCCATAGGACAGCTGGAACTCTATCATCCTAGTCCTCCTGGTTTGCACAATAGACCTTTGTTAGTCCCTTTTCCATAATCTTGTTGAAGGCTTCAACTATTTCGTTGGCCTGTGGGTGGTAAGGACTGCTCTTGGGATGTTGGATCAGAAATTCTGCTATAAGTGTTGCTAATGAAATGTGCCCCATGATCACTGGTTAGGCTCCTAGGACATCCAAACCAGGTAATGATATTCTTGAAAATGAACCTGGCAGTAGTATCTGTTGAACAGTCCTATACTTTTGTTGCTTCTTCCCAATGGGTAAGGTATTCATTCATGGTAACAATGTACCTAGCCTTTGAATGTTTGGCTATGGGGTTGATTGGTCCAATGAATTCAACTGCCCATTTCTCAAATGCCTGTAGAGCTCTAACTGGTTGTAGTGGTAGTTCATCTCGGCATGACAGATTTCCCACTCGTTGACAAACATCACAGGATCTAGCATATGATTTTGTGTCCTTGAAGATTCTTGCCCACCAATGTCCTACCTATAGAACTTTTTGTGACGTAGACTTTCCTCCTACGTGGTCTCCTGCGATTCCACTATGGAATTCCTAGAGTATGTCTTGCCTTTCATGATCCAAGATGCATCATCTGAGGATGTTTTCTAGTCCCAGTTTATACAATTGCCCAACAATCAGCTAGTAATCTACTGCTCTAACAACCATATGATGTTTCTAGGTTGCGAAATATGTTTCAGGACAAGCCCTTATACTAAGAAAGATTTCTATGTCGTCCAAATATTCTGGTATGGCATCAATCCTGAACAAGACTGCATCTAGGAGTTGGTCATCCACTACTCTGCCACTCTCTCCTGACTCTATCCTAGATAGATGGTTAGGTTCAACATTGCATTGTCCTAGCTTGATGATGACTTCAAAGGAAAATTCCTGAAATAACAACAACCATCTACAAATTCTCCCTTCCAACATAGGTTTGTTAACTAGGTATTTCAATACAGAATGATCAGTAAAGAATTTGAAGTGAGACCCTAACCGATAATGTATAAATTTATGTAGACCATAAGTCATTTCTAATCCTTCCCTTTTTATTGTTGTGTAGTTTTGTTCTGCTTGTGATAGCTTTCAACTCGCAAAATAGATAGGGTGATCCATAGCTCCATCTCCCAGTTGTGTTAAGATAGCTCCTAAGGCAATTCTGGAAGCATCTACATGAACGCAAAATTCCTTCTCCCAGTTTGGGAATATCATAATTGGTGTTGTAATGAGTTTATCCTTAAGTGTCTCAAATGATTTATCACAATCGAGAGTCCATTGGAACGTTTCATCCCTTTTCAGGAGTTTTTCCAGAGGTGCAATAATGTTGGCATATCTTTGAATGAACCTATGGTAATAGCCTATGTGTCCTAGTGTGGAGCGCAATTGTTTAGCACTCGTAGCTTGTGTCACATTCACAATGACCACAAATTTGGCTGGGTCTACCAATACTCCTTCTCGGCAGACTATGTGGCCCAACATATTTCCATGTGGCACACAAAATATACACTTTCTAAGATTTAATGATATTTGCAATTCTCTGCATATGTCAAACATTAGCCCCTTAGCAGTGCTACATGTTCCTTAAGAAGGCTATATATTGTCCAATCATCCATATAGAATTCTATAAATTTGTGAATGAATTCTCCAAAGGCTGCTATCACAATCCTGGAGAAAACTGCAGGGGCATTTTTTAAGCCAAATGGCATCACGTTGTATGCAAAAGATCCCCATTCTGTAATGAAAGTGGTCTTTCTCTTGTCTTCTTTAGCAATCCTTACTTGATGGTATCCTGAAAATCCATCTATAAATGAGTATGCTTCCTTCCCCACAACCTATTCTAGAACCTCATCAGTAAAGGGTATTGGGAAAGGGTCATGCACACAGGAAGAGTTGAGGCTTCTGTAGTCCACACAGACTCTAATATCCTCAATGTCTTTCTTGCTTTGAATGACTATTGTGCTGACCCACATTGCTTCTTCTATCACAAAAATGAGACATGCTTCTAACATCTTATCAATCTCCTTCTTAACTTTCTCTTTTATTCTCGGGTTAAGACGGTGTGGTCTATGTCTGACAAGCTTAGATCCTGGTTTTAACTCAATCTTCATTTCTCCCATTACTCCTTTGATTCCCTTTAATCCTGAAAAAGTCTTTGGGAACAAATCCTCATATTCCCTTAGTAAACTCTATATTTCCTAAATGGTTTTCTCATCCCTTTAATCTCCCACCATATCTATCTTGGGTTACTCTGTAGTCCCTATGTTGAGTCTGAACAATTTTAATGGGTGGTGGTAGGAACTATCGGTCTAGATGGGTATGGTGTTTTGGATTTCTCTGCTCCCCTCTGTCTCTTTGATGGCTAGGTTTCTCAGTTCTTCTAAGTCATCTAGGATTTCTGAATCTTTGCTATTTTGATAGCATTCTATAGGCTTGTCAATCAAGGGTAAGTGGAGTTTAGTTTGAAGTTCTTGGGTACATTTGGGACACACTACAAAGTTTGATCTCTTATTATTATTGGCTATAAAAAGGATTTCTTTAATATTTTGTAGAGCCAGTTCAATCTTAGGGTACTTACTTGTGAATGAGAAGTCCTTGCACAATTGAGCTACCAGTGTCTGCCAATCGTTGGTCTGTCTTCTGGTTTCCTCATGTATGAACCAAGCTTTCAGGATTGGTCCTAGAGAGTGGGGAAATACCTGAACCCATAAGTGATAGGGTATCCCCGCAGCCTGCCACTATGTCGCGCACTGGTCAATGTGTATTATAGGATCTGATTCTCTGATGAACGGTTGTGCAACTTGGAGATCCGTCTACATCTCTAATTCCAACTGCTCCTTATTCTAGAACCTGTACTTGAGAGATTTCTTCACTTCATACCAAGTTCTGAGTATGGATTTATGAGTGGCCCACCATTTGGTAGGGGTGTTCTGAAAAGCTACATCTAGTACCGAGATTATTTGATCTTCTCTCACATTCTCTTCCATATTCTACAAAAAACAATTATAGATCTGAGGTACCATCGTACACTAGGTGTTCTCTAACTTCGGTCCCAAACCATTTCACATATTCTTGAGAATATTTTTTGCAAACCTTGTTGCCAACTATCAAAAGCTAGTTCTGAGTCTTCGTCTATTGACTGTATACTTCTCTATCTTACTAATCCATCAACAGTAGGGTTTATATAATTGTTTTGTGTCCCCACTGTTACAGTGTACAACTGGTCTAGGTCTTCTCCCTCCATATTATTGTCTGTTGGTTCTGTGTACTTGGGTCTTACATATGGATCCAAAGGTTGAACTACCTTGATTCCCTCAGCTTCAAAAGTCATGGTGTCTTTCTTTAAGTCAATTACTGCATAATTTTCATAGGCCCAATCGATGTCAAGTAGTGTAGGGTAAGGGTCCTTGTCTCCCATGATATCAATGACTTCAAAGTAAGCTACTATTTTTACTCCTCCTACATCGATTTCCACATTCTCTAGTCTTCCTATGGGAAAGATACAATATTGGTTTTCCATTCTTAACTGAATTGGAGAATATGTCAGTATTGGTTTTCCTAAGGCTTCCTAGGTCTTCTTAGGCAGAATATTCACATCTGACCCTAGGTCCAACATGACGTCCTTAATTTTGAAGTCATCTAATTGGGCTACCAGTCGAAATTATTTTGTGGTTCACACTTTTCTTCATTGCACTCTCTAAGTACTCTTCTCAGGAAGTTAGCCCTTATCCTTGCTTCTGAGGTTTTTGCATTCCCTGAGACTAGGTACAACGCATTGTGCAACTTTTCTGTTAGTTGATCATTTCCTAGAATGTCAAATAATAATTGAAACCAAAGGTCAACCACATTATGAGGTTGCTCAGGATGTCTTGGTATGATTACAGGGTTCCTCGGTGCAGGGGGTCAAGCAGGGACTTGTGCCATATTAGGGTAAACAGTCGGCTGGGGGCGGGGGGTTCTCTTGCATTTCATGACTAGGAATACTCTCGAATACTTATTTGGCATCTTTAAAGAACAAATTTTTCTTTAGGGGGTCATACTTGTCTCCCTTAGGTGCTTCTTTCTGGATTTGAGGTAGAGTGTCATCATCATCCCCTATCTTCACTCCTCCTTGAGTAACGATATTAAGGTTGGGCAATTGTCCCTTAGAAATCCTCTTGATCTCTGAGATGATAAGGTTAGTTCCTCTTTGTCGTACTCTGTCTTCCCACTTTGCAATTAACTCTGGGAAGTCTTCATTTGTGTGTTCATTGGTTCTACAATGAGAGCACCATGGCCACCTTGGATGAGGACAATCTCTGGCCAAGTGACCTTGTTCATCACAGTTATAACATCTGCTTGGTCCTCGTCCCCTAGTTCTTCCTCCTCTAAAATATCCTCTAGCTCCACCTCTTCGACCTCTTCCTGGTCCCTGAGGGTTTTCATTCACCCTGAATGTTGTTCAATCTAGTCTGTCTGCAAGTGTGTCCAACGCTCTACATTGATTGGTAGTATGCGTAGTAGATGCGCATAACTCATAGTGTACTGTGTTTGGTACTATAGAGTATTTATGCATGATGGGGCACTGTTTTTTCCCGTGGCCGTGAATTTGGGAGATTTCAAAATATTTCATTGTCGATGCTACTTGGCCTCTTAGGAAAGAATGATATGGGGTGGGGTGATGGAATGATGATTTTTTTGACACTTTCACAACTCTTGTCGTGGGTCCTAATGGGGTTACCATCAGATTCTTTGGAGGTCCTAGTCCCCTCATTCTCGGACATCCATTCGCTAGATGACCTTCCATATAACATCCAGTCCACCAAACCTATGGTCGTCCTGGTCTGGGTATCGTCATCTCCTGAATATTTTCTGTGAGTACTCATATTTTCCCTTGTAGTTGCACCAAATTCGCATCTACTGGGGGTCAGGTTACTCGCAGGCTCTCAGGGTATCCCACCATGGCTTCAATCTTCATTGATTGTTCCAAGGTGTTTGTTAACATGGCTATCCGTTGTTGCGTTAGTGGGATCTGAGTCAAGGGAAATAGCCCCTGAATGTACCACTCCCTTTGATGTTCTTCATGGATTGGATGTGCCAACCTCCCTATGGCATATTTAAACTTTTGATTGTACTCATAGGCTGATTCAACTTCCCTCTGCTGGTTCTCGCACAACTCAGACGAAGCCTATTGTTCTGACTGAGGTAGTTTGAACTCTGCTATGAACCTCATCCGTACCTGCCCAAGTGTGAATGCTTGACCTTGGGTCCCTGGCTCAATGGTCTTCATGTACCACTTGAGAGTGTGACCTCTCAAGGTAGTCTGGAACTCGACCAGCTTATTTATATCCAAAGTCTCTCTGGATCTCCAGATTGCTTCGCATAGGAACCAACGCTGCTCAACATCTTCATCTACCTTACCCCAAAATTCTAGGTATCGGGAAATCGAACCTCATGCATGGTTGTTGATCCTATTGTTCGTATAAATATGAACCCTAACAGTCCTACTAGTGATCTACCATGGGATCCCAATATCCTCCCTATACCCGCACTTTCTGGTTGTGACTGACTAACTACTTGTATTGGAATAGAACTAGCATGATAAGGTAGTATCGAACTTACTGCTTGTATAGAAGGCACTTGGGGTATGGATGATTTGGGGCTAGTGCCACTAGCTTTAGGGCAGTTTTCTTTGATCTAGAGGGTCTCGTTAGCTTCCACTGGGATGATCTCTTCAGCTGAATTCCCGATCTCTCCTGTTATCGGGGCTGAATCTTCTCTTTCTCCTCCAAGATTCATGTCATCTTCCTCCTCTCTTAAATCAATACTTTCTCCTTCTCATCCCAATTCCTAGGGACTTCTTTCTCTCCTCACTTCTCTCTCGTTTAATATTTGACTAGCCATTCATTCTTGTATTCTCATCCTCTACAGTTCTTACATCTTTCTTTCTTCTACTTTTCTCGATCCACCTTCTTTCCTCAAATTTTCATACTATCTTATTTCTTTCTTGATCTTGTCGCACCACCACTTCTCAACTATGGCAGCTCTCTTCAAGGCTTGATCATCCCTTGAGTCTATTTCTTGCTATATCCACCCCTTTTTTCAAAGAACCCTTCCCCTCTCTCATGCCATGACTGTCACCCCATCTCACCCTACCCCAAGCAAGGGTGTTTACGCTACCATATCATTCGAGGGCATAATCAACATCCCTTCCTCTATCAAGAAAACCTTAATCCACAGGGGGATTTCTCTCAATAGTCTTCCCCTTGCACCTTTCTTGAAAATTTCCTCTACCCGGTGAGATCGGAAGAGCGGTTCAGCAGGAATGCCGAGACCGATCTCGT
>CBVK0100683491.1:0-12629 GCA_900067695.1 Picea abies
ACCATTAATGTCAATGACTCCCAAGGTACTATAGTACAATCCATCGACTGTGAATAAATGAGTTGATGTCGAACACCCGACGAAATCTTTCAATTAGGGGTCAATGATGTAAACCCACTGTCGAAAGTGAGAAACTTGCCATTGAGGCATGCAAGCTTCAAGGTACCAAAAGATTTCTAAGTTTTGACTCCGGATAATGTATTGAAGTCGACAGAGCAAAACTCGTCAAAGGAGGGCCTTGAGGTATCCCCCATCAGTGACATGAAATGAGTAACAGAGTTTGATGGTGAAACAGAGCAAGTAACAATTGGACTTTGGACACAGGGAAGGCCGACACAAAGTGAAAGGATAACTGCAGATGGCCGACTCAAATAGAGGTTTGGACTGCTCTTGAACATATGAATGACACGACCAATGATTTGGTAGCATTGACTCAAAGACGACACATGGAAAAACCTCGTGATCAAATCGAATGAGAGACAAATGGATTTCCCAAACCGGCTTCAAATGATGAACAGGGGGTGTCATGTTCAAGAGCGACTCTAACTGCCAATTAACTCAAAGATGAAACATATCCCTTTCCCAAATTTTTCCCCCACCATTTCTGGCAAGTACCTCTTTATTTTTACGCAAGCTTAAAGAGGATCACATATGCTTGTTGATATAATCTCATCCTTCGGACGAGTCCCTCGGAGTATTTTTAACGAACCCTAAGAAGGAGTGGCTCGGTCCCATCACGGGTCTGTCAATGTTTGTTTAACGAGTCCAGAGATAGCAAACTCGAAGGTTTTTCAAGATTATAGAGTTAGTAAAAACACTCAAAAGAGAACTCTCTCCGTTCCTTTTTCGTACCATAGTCCAACGAGACCGAAAAAGGGTTAAACTATCGCTCGAAGGACGCGTAACTT
This sequence comes from Picea abies, assembly GCA_900067695.1. Lineage (NCBI taxonomy): Eukaryota > Viridiplantae > Streptophyta > Pinopsida > Pinales > Pinaceae > Picea > Picea abies. The sequence goes on from CBVK0100683491.1 coordinate 909, forward strand.
CAAATACTTTAACGAGCGTGAAAATAACAAGATCGCTCGGCAATCTTTTCATATTTCGAGAGTCTAAAAAGAGATTAAAGATAACTCCAGGGGGGTTCCTTTTTCATGTAACCACAACGAGCCCGGAAAAGAGATAAAACAACGCTCGATCACGTTCTAGGTTTTTTGCAAGTGCAAGAACGGATAAAAGGCACTTGAGGTTTTAGATCAAAACCATAGGAAACCAATAAAAACACACCACACCGTAAGAGTTTTTTGTCCATAATTATCTGCATTAGGTACCTTCAAGTCATTTTACTCACTTTCGTATTAGTAATTAGGGTTAAAATGGATTAAATAATGAAATAAAACATGGAAAAACCCACTTTTAATATGGTAAAAAGTAAATAAAACAAATTTACTATTCATTTTTACCATATGTTTTACCCATTTACCACTGTAGTGCAAAAACTTTCATTTTACCTCCGATCTTCATTATCGATTTCTGGGAGCTTCGGGGCATCATTTCACGAACCGTCTGGATCAGATAGGTAAGTGCTCAATTCCCTAGCTTTTTATGGTTTAATTTCATGGTTTTAATGGCTAAATCTCAAGTTTTAAATCATTTATTGAAACCCTATGCGTGAATGAAGATTCTCGCAGGTTGCCCATACGGGGCCTGCGAGAAGTCTTCATTCTCACAGGTGGGCTTGAGCTACAGTGCGAGAAGTTTGCACTGTGCGTTAAAGCCACCTACGAACAACACAGAGCCAATTTTTTTTTATAACGTTTAGTCAATAAAACCAATTTTTCTCATGTTTTAGATCATTAACTATTTTCACATGATTGCCATGCAGGTTAATAACCATCACAATGGTGCTCGAATGGAGAGAAAGGGAACATGAGGATGATAATGTTGCCGCCGAAAATCACCCTCAAACCATTGCCGCTTTAAGAGATTGTGGTATCCTAAAGTATTTCCGCATAACGGGCATGAGAGCCCAAGTTCGATTGTTGGAACATTTAGTCCGGATGTGGGATCCGTATCAGCAGGTTTTTCATGTCGGTGCTCACACTTTGACAATCGACTTTGAGGATATCTATTTCCTGACTGGTTTGTCAAGACGAGGTTCTTATGTTAGTTTGACAGGTAGCCGCAAAGGCGGTCTGAAAATGAGTGAGTATTGCCGAGAGTATTGCGTGCCAGAGGCTGAAAGACAAAAAGGAAAAGTGGCCATTTGGGGAGTGACTGATATAACTCTCTGTACCATTCTCTTCACTATCGCTCGGATGGCAGGAAGTGTTGCCCTACATATGGCTTTACAGAGCTATTTTCAATATGCCCTAGAGTGTGTCGAGCTCCGGGTCTTCAACTGGGCTGATGCAGTTTTACGCAACCTCAATAAACAACTGACCAAAAGCAGGCGAGGAGATCTAAAGCAGTTTGGTTATGGATCATTGCTAGTGTCCTTCTTCTGTGAGAGGGTCCCAGTGTATAGGCTTCAGGCTGATTGGCACTTTCCGAGTCCCAGGGATCCATGGATGTTACGATGGTGCCAACTCATGGCTAGACATGTGGCAGGACCGATCGTCAGGTATGAAGACTATTTTTTCGACTGGCTCCAAGGCCAGGTTTTGATGATCGAGGATTATGCGTATGCTGGATTGGACTTTCGTGGTGATCTTGACCTCACCCTTCCTGAAGGTGCGCAATGGGGAGATATTGGTAAGAAGTACACCAAATTTTATCTTTTTTGATGTTTTTGTATTTTTATCATATTAAATGTTTTTGGTTTTATAGAATCATCCAAAGACTAACACCAAAAAATTATTGATGACACAGATGTTGGGGCACATAGACCAGCTGGCAGTTCTCCTGTCCAGCATCGAGGAGAAGTAGTAGTTGCAGTCCCCCAGTATGCCGAGGATTACTTGACTGTGGAGCAGAACCTAGAGGGTTTGATGGCTGATATTCCAGACATGGCTCTAGAAGATATCCCACGACGCGATCAGTGTCACACCATGGGAGTCTCTGCCTCAATGGTTCACTTGCTCCACAGAGTAGCTAGGACATTAGTGTTCTATCATGAACATCATTGATGTCATGATATTGTTATGTAGAAGCCATGAGCTTCCATTTTTGATATTTTGGTCTTTGGACACATTTTGTAAAAACAAACTTTGATCATTATATATATATACATGGTTTCTACCGGCTTACTTTACACTTGTGTACATGTGTTTGATTTATAAATTGTTCAAATGTCTGTCTAATACATAATTAGCCAAAGCATCTGTTAATGTATTAAGACTTCTCGAAATGTGTTGATATTCAATATAATCAAAATGTCTTTCCAAGAGGCGAATTCGCAAATAAACTCTTAATAATGTAGGACTTCGAATAGAGTAGACATTACTTAGCTGTAGCACCACTAGCTGCGAGTCAAGTCGCACAACCAAACGACGAATTCTAAGAGAGATATCATCAACCAATAACTCAATAATGGTGCTATACTCTACTATGTTGATGGTTGCTCGGCCAAGACATACACCTCGTAAAGATATAAGCTCGTTTGTTGGGGCATAGATTGCCCAGGCAGCAGAAGCTAGGTTCCGAGTACTATGGCTAGCACCGTCGGCGAAGCCAATATAAGGTAGTGAATACTCCGATATCTGGCAATCAAACACAACGTCACGTAAGGGCAGAGACCAAAGAACGTCAAATGCAAAACTAACATACCACACACACTCAGTATGATACATAAAAATACAAGTACTTCATGCACAAATGACTCATGCATAGTACTTCTTTAAGTACAACCCATTTCTGGGTTCACTCAAAGGTACCCCATCATAATCCACTAACTCATACACTCCTTTTGCCAAAAATTTACTAACAATGTAAGGCCCATGCCACATTGGTTCAAATTTCCCAGCTCCTAAAACATCTTTATCTTGTTCATATAAAAGAACAAGATCTCCTTCAGAGAAGACACGAGGTTTGATATGCTTGTCATACTGTGCCTTAACACGTTTCTTCTGGGCTTCAATTACTAAAGTAGCGTCACGGTGAGTCTCGTCTAATAACATCAAATAAAACTGATGTTCCTCTTCGGCAGAAGTATTAGGTAAGAGCTCTACAGCTAGCTTCAAAGACGGTATCTCACATTCTATCGGTAGAATGGATTCCATGCCATAAACTAATCGAAAAGGCGTGAATCCTGTGGCAGACTTAACAGACGTCCGATATGCCCATAATGACGAAAATAACATTGTGTGCCAGCTGGTTTTATGTATCCCTATCATCCTTCAAATCATAGTGATGAAAACCTTATTAATGGCTTCAACCTGGCCATTAGCTTGTGGATAATAGGGTGTTGAGCTATCATGCCGAAGGCCCAACTTCTCTGTGAGTTCAGACATCATATTATTTCTAAAATGACTACCGTGATTGGTAACGATAGCCTGAGGAACACCAAAATGAGTGATGACATGGTTGAAAAGGAATAGTGCTACAGTCTTCCCAGTATTATCAAATGTCGACATTGCCTCACCCCACTTAGTAAAATAATCAACAGCGATGATAATGTAACCATGCCCCTCGGCCGAGTGAGGGTGACATGTCATAAAATCAATGCCCCATTTAGCGAAAGGACCTACTGAGACTACAGGATGAAGGGGAGTAGGATGCGACCGAATCTTCTGATTATAGGTCTGGCAGGCATGACACTTCTGAGCAACGGTTATACAGTCATGAAACAGGGAAGGCCAAAAGTAACCTGCACGTAAAATTTTCTGAGCAGTAGCATACCCAGACATATGATCACCACATGCTCCAGAGTGGCAGTCATTTAAAGCTTTCTCAGCTTCGTCAAAAGTCAAACACCGCCGAAAGACAGAGTCAATGCCTCGACGGTAAAGAGTATCACCGAGGATAATATAATGACGTGCTTGATAACGAACACGACAACGTTAAGCACTGGACAACGCAGGCCAGAAAGTTTGAGTTTGGAGATATATAATGATATCTCCATACCAAATATCGTCGGTACTGATAAGGAAAAGTGACTCGTTCAACTGCTACTTTTTCCGTTGCAGTGTGGGGAAAGTCACAAATCAATTCAGCGAAAACTCAGGACTTCTTCGATGTGGATCGATCGAATTCCAAATTGAACTCTTGGAGAATAACAATCCACTTGGAGTATTTGCCCCCCAACAATTGATGAGTCAATATATGTTGCATGGGGTTATAGTGTGAAATCACGGTAGTTTTCCTGGCGAGGATATAATGACAAAAACGTTGAACTGCTTGTACAGCAGCCAAGGCCAGCTTCTCAACATGTTGGTATTTGGTTTCCGTGGAAGTTAAACTTCGACTCAAATAATAGATAACATGTTCATCGTGGTTATCATCCTCTTGAACAAGGACCATATCGATGGTATACTCGGACGCAGCTAAATAAAGAAAGTAATCTCGACTGTAATCCGGAGGGAAAAGAAGAGGAGCTTTCGTGAGGGATAGTTTCAAAGCTTCAAAGGCATCGTTAGCAGTTTTATCCCAGACAAACTCAGAACCTTTCTTTAGAAGACGTGTAAAACCTCGAGTAATCTCAGCGTAATTCGATATGAAGCAACGAAGAAAGTTTGCTTTTCCCTGCAAACTTTGTAGCTGACACAAAGAAGGAGGAGGGAGATTAAGAATCACCTCGACCTTGATAGGATCTACCCGGATCCCATGGCGTGAAACAATAAAACCAAGGAGACGGTCGGATTCTACGCAAAAGACGCACTTATGAAGATTCAAGCGAATGCGATAGAATCAACAACGAACAAAAATTGCTCGGAGATGCATAGGGTGATCGACTCGACATAAAGAGTGAGCCGGCAAATCGTCCAAATAAGGTTGAACAATATGCTTAATATCGTGAAATGTGTAAGACATAGCACGTTGGAACGTAGCACCTGCGTTCTTTAGACCAAAAGGAAGTTTACGGTAGGCAAAAGTACCCCAAGGACAAATAAAAGATGTTTTGTTTTGGTCCTCAAGAGCGATATTGATTTGATTATAGCCGGAAAATCCATCCATGAGGGAAAAGATTTTACTGCTGGCACAGTCATCGACGATCTGGTTGATGAAAGGGGTTGGAAAATTGTCCTTAGGACAAGCTTTGTTGATATCCCGATAATCAACACAAATGCAAATACTACCACCCTTTTTATCTATCGGTACTGGGTTAGAAACCCATTCTGTCAAAGCCACTGGATAAATAAAACCAGCTTTAAGGAGTTTTTCAACTTCAAGTTTAATGGCTGCGGCTTTACGTGGATGGACAGGATGGAGGTGCTACCGGACTGGTTTGGCTCTGGGGTATGTCTTAATTTCATGGACCACAATAGAGGGGTCAATACCCGGCATTTCTTCGTAACTCCATGCAAAGATATCACAGAATTATTTAAACAAGGAAGTATAAGTGACAATTTCTTCGGGAGAACACGAAGCTCCAATATGAACATTCTCGACTATTCCAGGTTTCACAGAAATATCTATGGGTATCATGGGTGAAATGTTACTAAGGTTTCCTTCTGCGAACACATCTCATGTAGGTTGGGAAACCGTGGAAATAACAACAATGGTCGACGGAGTTGAAATCTGTTGATAATTCTCGAGAGTTGCTTGTTCCAGAAACAATATGGAACGATGATGTCCATCATCCCAAGGGGTTTCTTCCATGATGGACATGATCATCTCGTCAGTTGGAAAAACAACGCGGAAAGGATCAGGAGACAACGCTTAACAAGAATAAGAAGGAAGGGTTGCCGATTGAATAACTTGATAAGCGGACTCAACCGGACTTAACGGCATAACGTCGCCGAAACGAACATGATCTCCCGAACTAGGGACTATCCAAGGGTCAGTAGACACAGGAAGTTCACGAGGCATAGTAGAGATCATATTAATAGATGCAACCAACGGGTGTGGAATATCGGATGGTGGTGGTATGGGGAAAGTACCCATCAATGAAGAATCTTTTAAAAGACCGACTCCAACATTCTTATAACCCAGAGGGGTGTTTTCTATGAACGGCACGTTGCCCGTGCGAGTATCGGCATTAAAGAAGGCAAGTTGATCAACCGTGACCACTCTGCCCCGGTGAGGAAAACATAGGACACAGAAAAGGGTTGACACTATAACATGCATAGAATCAACCCAACTTCGACCAAGTAGAAGATTATAATCAAGGGGAGTATCAAAAACTTCCACTTCCACCTGGACGGTCTTACCTTCAAGAGTGACAGGCAACGACGGAAGAACACCGTATGGTTTAAAACCAGATCCATTGAAGGCTCGCAAAGTGTTTTGTGATTCAGTTAATGGGGGAGAGCCAATGGCTTTCCAACAAGAAAAATACATTACGCACGTAGAGGCACCCTCATCAATAACCGTCCGACAAATGCTCTTGTCGGCAACAACAACTTGTTTTTGAAATGCAAGTTGTGCAGGTAACCTTGGAATATTCTCTTCCAAGTCAAAGACTATCAAATTCATGTCCGTGGGATCGATTCCACCAATGGCTTTCAACAGAGCCCTTCGCTGTGTAGGACAAGACTGAAGGACTTCGAGGGCAGACATCGCTGAAGGTGCTTGGGCCAGATCTTCTACAATGCTATAGTTCTGGGCCGCACGCGCATGAGGATTGAATGTTGACTTCTTAACGACACCTTTGGGGGGTGGTCGTATAACTGTATCAAGGTTCGGTCTTTCGAGATGAAGAGGACCGGTCGTGGGTGGATTCGGTGGAGAGGGCTGTACCAGATCAGGAGGTGAATCGTCAACCTTCTCCTTAGAAGGAGTATAGTCTTTAGCTCTATTGGTAAGTGCAACATTATCTTTCTTGCAATCACCGGTGCACATCAAAACATAGGATTGTGTAGAGGTAGAGGGTTGATCATGGATGACCAACGAAGCCTGTTGTTGAGCTGGAAAGGGTTGTGACAAGACGGCCATAGTAGAAGGTTTTGGCGTAGTTTGAAGGAATTTGTTAACTTCGGCACGTCTCGGACAATCTTTCGTGTAGTGGTCATCACCACAGATAAGGCAAGGATAACGTGGTTTGCGTTTATCTTGGTCTTCAACAGGAGGGGATTTGGTTTGCTCAGTCTGAGTATTGTTTTTACTCTCCTTATTCTTGCCTCTCCCCTTCTTAGATTTGTTCTTACCGGTAGGTGTAGATTGAACAACATTCACTTCAGAGGTTTTACCGGTGGGAGGGGCAAGAGACGGAGCATTTTGAACATTAGAAGGATTGGATTTCGGGGTTGTAGTCGAAATAGAATGCGAATGGGTATGAGTGGTCCCAATCACACCATCAGCGGCATGTGAAGCAACTAGAGTAGTAGAAGTGCTGGAAGTACCAGGATGAGGTAAATCAGGTAGTAAGTCATACAAAGTGCCCGTTTGCGAATAAACGAGATCTAAATATTGAGCACGACTAATATCCTGCTCTTCAGTGACAACACCGCCCATAGCAATGTCTTTACCAATTTTGTTGACAAAATATTTTGTAAACCACTCGGCCAGTAACTGATCAGGAAGCTCAAGTTTAATGAGACGTCTCCTTCTTCTCCACTCATGAATGTGATCAGAGATATGAGTTCTTGTACTCTGTTTGAAGGAGGTTAAAATATTAGTCCCCGTATCGTAACGAATCGGTAACTAGTAATGTGTGAGAAAGGCCATTGCAAGGGTGTTAAAATCTGAAAAGAAACCTCATGGCAATTCAATGTACCACTTCGCAGCCGAACCGGTAAGGGTCCATTGAAAAAGACGCAAATGAATGGAGTCATCCATAAGTGAATTAGATGAACACCATAAATGAAAAGTCATGACATGGTTGTTGGGGTCCTCTCCCAGCTTACCATCAAATTTCGGAATGTTCGATGGGAGTTTAGCAGGAATAACCGGCCATTGGGGAGAGTGACGAATAGGATCGTTGAGAATCCTAGTCAAATCTGGCAAGTCTAAGGTAGCAAGAAAAGGCAACTGTCGGTTTACTTGCAGGTACTAATGGCTTTGGGGTGGAAGCCCCATTGGCAGACTAGTAGGAGCATAAGCAAATTGTCCATAAAGGGAAGCTCCGGGTTGATTGGGTGGTGGCTGGATAGGGTAGTAGCCCCAAGGATTGTAACCTTGAGTTTGGCTAGGGGCTTGAGATTGAGAAGTTTGACCCGATCACCAAATAGGATTAGTCACCCCTGGATATGGTTGGCCTACAGGAGGGATGGTAGTTTGCCCCCCGACAAGAGGGACAGTAGTTTGCCCCCCAGCAAGAGGGACGGTAGTTTGCCCCCTAGCAAGAGGGACATTTTGTAAAAGTTGTTGCCAATGCTGGGCCAACGCAGGAGGGATGTTTTGTCCAAAAGGGGATGTTGGTTCCCCTACCGTCAGTATATTTCTACTCAATTGTGTACCAACTGCAGGTTGTGTGGTAATGACATTTTGTCCGGGAAAAGGAAAAGGAAAAGTACTACCCTGCCCACCAACAGGAATGTGCAAGTTTGGTGCCACAGTCGGAATAGTGTTACTAGCATTAGGATTGCCAGTAGGAAACTGAGGAAGTGTTGGGATGAAACCGGGAATAGGATGTCCAGGAAACTGAGGACCACCTGGAGAACCAGTAGGGGTTTATAGAGGTGTTGGATGTGTGACATTCAACGCAGGATTCAACGCATGGTAACCAGGAGGCAAATTTGGATTGACCTCAGGTGGTGCCTGGGTATTGATAGGGGCAAGAGTAGTTGCCGGAATCTCGGTTTGGACACTCGAATTAATTGCAAGATGAGCCATCTTGAGAGGTAGAATAAAATGATAAGTGGTAGTCTCTGGTGCAGTCTCTAGTTCAGGGGATGCAGGAGGGTTTATGATTTCATAGACAGGGGATTCAGTACCAAACAAGACTCGTCAAAAATCACCTGACCAAGAAGGATCTTGGCCTACTACACCGTGAGAAGACCCAGCAATTGATTCAGAAGATACAACAAGAGTTTTTGCAGAAAGATGAAATCGTCCTGAAGGTCGTTCACCACGACGAATGCGATAGTCCTCTATAGTATTTGTAATTCGAAACTCGGCAAGAGGATCAGTAGTTTCGACTTGTGGAGGTGGTGTAAAAACTTCTGAGATGTCACTTATGTCCATGTGAGGTAAACTAACAAGAGGGATTTCACCCAGACGAGGAGAATCCTCAGGGGTACCCTCAAGTGTTGCTGTGTGCAAAGGTTGTGAAGTTTCCGGATGTTCCAGAGACAAACCTTGCATCCTACGTGAGCGTCGCGGGGGAGCAATTGTAAACAAGTAACAAACTACCCAACGAAAATCCTATGGTCAACTACGAGAAAACAACAACATACACTAGTAAATAAAATCTAGAGACAATAACCAAGCAAACAATACCTTCTAATACCGAAGCCACTAGTTGGTGATGAAATCCAATGTCGCAACAATGAGATGAGAAGGGGCGGGGATAGGGTGAAAAGGTTACGTTGACGACCTTCTTAACAGACTTACACCCTGGTGAAAGCTTCCACGCAGTAATTGTGGATTTACCTTCCAAGGAGCCCGAGTGAGTTTGATCAACGTCGATTCCAGGTACCGTGGAGACTTTCCCCTCCACAATCACCTTGGGTAAGAACCTAGAGAGATAAGCAACTAAGGTCACCACAAACAACAGTACATCCTGGGGGAACGGTCGTCAATTCAATCCACACGCAAGGGCAGGGTAACAAAGCCCGAAACCAACTCAAAGGCTTCCACTCATAATTGTGGGTATACCTCGGAGTGATCCCCGTAATATGTGCAATATCTACACTGATGTCAACAAAGCAGGTTAGTATCTCTGCCAACACCAATGTGACCTAATGCTTGACCCTTGTGTTAGAAGGGCTTCCCAAGACAATATGTTGTCAATGGAATTTTACACTCCCTAAGTCAAGATTATATTGTGTGTTTTTGAGCTTTTGGAGAGTGTGTCTCTCTTCCTACTCCAAAGCACTAGCCTAACTAAATGTTGGTGTAAAAGAGCCCTAGAAAAGAGTTACTAGATACATTTTAATATTGCACAATGTTTTTAAAAGTTGTTGTTTACTCAAAGGCAATGGAAGTGAAACTCATGATATGTGACTCTGACCCAAATAATGCAAGGATATGATGAAAAATTACTCATTCCATTCCATGAATCCTAGTTATGGGAGAGAGAGAACAATTTTTGAATCAATCTCAATATTACAATGCAAATGCAATGCTCAATTTTCGTTTAGATATGAATGCAAACAATCATGTATCAATGAACACTTTCTAAATGTCTTTTTCAAAACTTCACTACTCTAAAACATTGATTTTCGATGTTTTCAACAAATCAAAAACAAAACTTGAAAGAAAACATGTGGTTCACTTTCCAAGAAGAACTCCGATAACAGAGAAAAGAAAATCAAATCACCAATATCAAACAATCAACGACAACTCAACCAAAACTTTCAATGAAAGTAAGAACAAAAAGCAAACCAAGGAGTTTCTTAATGCAAATGAAAATCGTCCGTTCGAACCAACAATCAAATAAGAAACACCAAAAACTTAACTTCCAATCAATCACTGATTCTTAACCAACACGACACATCCAACTCCAGTAATCAGAGAGAAGAAAAATGCCAACAAAGGCTAAGAAATGAAAGTCAAGTTACCAAAGCAAGAAAAGGCCTAGAAACCCTAGATCAGATCCAGCAAGCAAATCAAGCAAAAGGTATATAAGCCAGTGATCCAAAGTGTCAAAAAGAGGTAAATCAACCTTACCGAGCTATTGCAAAAGTCAGAATTGGAATTCAAAAAATTTCAAAAAGATGTTCGCAGGCCAGTGTGTAACACAGTGCGAGAAACAATGATTCTCGCAAGCCACTTTGATGCAGAATGCGAACAGTTCGCACTGGAGTATATAAGCAAGGTGCGAACCTCAGTGGTTCTTGCAGGCTACTAATGGTGACAGTGCGAGAATCCTTGAAACTAATGAAAATTTTGAAAAATCAAGCAAAATCCAAAATGGCTTTTTGACCCAGAAGGTCTCTCAGGGTATCCTAAGGACTCAGATACTGACAAGTCAGGAGAAAAAGGCAAATAGAGCAAATGGCCATAGAAAATTCAAAACCATAAATACAAAAGGGATAAGTTCCCCAGTGGAGTTGCCAATTTTGTTTAAGGATAAATTCGTGAGTGCGGACACAGACCAATCTCCCTAGATCCACCTAGATCTAGAACAAAATAAGACAGAATACTACTCTTTCCCTAGATCTAGACTATTGAATGAACTAAGAGAAATGGATGGTGGACATACCTTATGAACACTCTCCTTAAATCTCTGTTGTTCCTCACTCCACTTCGATGCTCTTGTGTCGTCCAATCACGACAGTACAAACCAATCAAAGTACAAACGGATTAATATATTCAATGCCTAGTCTATACATGTGATCAAGGAATCATGTAATAAGATGACATCATCATTATGGGAAAGGGACATATTCATGTATTGAATTAAATGAAAGAGAAATATACAACCTGAGCCTTGATGTCATAGATCTCCTTTCGATGGCTCCTAGTTCTAACACACACACTTGCTCATGCATGAAGAAAATCAACTACTTATGATGACCTTGCTGTTGTCTCTATCTGCTGCAGCATCAATTCTCCAATAAGTCTCT